>WOVY01015816.1:0-18581 GCA_013436015.1 Rhipicephalus annulatus
TGTCGTGATTATCGTGTTTTGATGGGTTTTTAGCTATGTCGTCCGTTCGCGTCACGTAATACCGAGTTTGGTACATGTGAAGCTAGCGAAAATGGCTCGCATTAATGAGCGTGGCATGTGTTCACGGTGTTACATGACACGCAATCTCATGATTTTCATGTTAGGGTCGGTCAATTGTGTTCGCCATGCAATCATGCCATACCATACCTGTTTTGCAACATACCACGTGAACGGAACCACCGCAAAAAAAGAGGTATGGCACTGAGTCTGGCTAAACAGCCATACTTCCGTTAACATTAAAAGACCTGGAAATTTCATTATTCTGCAAAATCAGCCTATTCAAATGGTTAAAACTCATAATTCTTGGGAGTAATTTTGACCGGAGACTAACATGGTCGCCTCATGTCCAGTCCCTGGAGCAAAAGTGAATCAGCCATTCGAATCCTCCGGCATCTCTGCGGACCAATGGGGTGGTACTACAGAGTCGTTATTAGGCCTACATGTTGCCTGGATACGCCCCATCGTAACTTACTCACTGCCTCTGCTGCACGGTCTCCCGCCTCCACCGAAAGGAGACTTCACTTGTTATTGGCAAAGAGCTTGAGGGTAAGTCTGGGTTTACCACGGTCAACTTCCAGTGCTTTAGTGTATGCGGAGGCTCGAAAGCCACCTTTGGCAGTCCTCCGAACTAAAGAAACATCTCGAAATTTATTAGAATTTTCACGCAACATGAAAGTCATTTTTTATCTAGTGCACTAACCAAAGGACGGCAACGAGACTACAGGATACTATATCATCTTTTCAAGCAGTAGTACCAGAATTTCAATGGATACCTTCAAAACCAACTTAGATGCTGCCACTTCTCAACGTTATCTGTGAAATAGACGCATAGAGAAGAAAGCAGACATGGACCTCCTAGTAGCGGCACAGGTGGTACTTCTTCATCAGCTCATGTAATGCATAATGAAAAAACGAAGATATATACAGGCGGATCATGCACACAAGAAGCATCCCTGTGCGGTTTTTATACCCGAAATTCAGAAAAAGAAGATGTACAAATTCTCGCACAAAAATTCATCGACGACAGCAGAATTGGTGGCTATCTTTGAAGCAGTTAATCTTATATGCGAGAATCCTGAGCCACGAAATTGGGTGATATGCACTGATAGCAAGCCTGCTCTTCAGCTAATCAGAAATGTGAGATCACCTTACAAAAATGGTGAAATAGCACAATGTATCGCAGAAACTGTGGATTATGCCTCATCGCAGGGTCCAACATCGTATTCCAATGGATACCCAGGCACATTGCAATAAAGGGAAATGAAGATACTGATAGTCTCGCGAAGAAAGCATTGAAGGAAGGACGGGATTGCGCAATCCCTATGTCTGGAGCCGATATTTGAACTTTTATATGGCAAGGAGCTAACCATTGTTCGATGGAGAAGTGGTTTGAGAGCCCTAAATCAAAGAAAACGGTACTTTATGAACCACACAGAAAATTTTCCATAGCGACAGACCTCCCACAACCTAGAGCCATTGATCCACCGACTTAGATTGGAAGTAGCATACACAAATAGCTTCCTGCACAAGATACATAAATCCAACTCACCGGAATGCCATTGTGGTCATGCAGAAGGAAATGTTTCGCCATATTCTTTTGAAGTGCGTTAAATACGCGAATGAAAGAGAAAATTTAAGACAAATTAGCAAGTTTGGACAGACGGCCCTCACAATAAAGAACTACTACTTGGACCATGGCCCGAGATGCATCTCCAGAAAAAGGCAATAATCTTCCTGACAGACTTTTTAGTGAGACCGGACAGGACAAGCGCCTATGACTGACAGCCAGAGATGAATATTATATAAAATGTGTCATGTATATACTGACATTAGATTAGTAAGGTGTGCGTGTAAGTAGTTTATGACTGTGTGAACTGCGCGAAGAAAACTGTGTATTGGCACGATATTTGAACTGGTTTCAATGTGTATTATGTTTTTTCTTTTTCGTATTTTAATTTTTAGGTACCATTCTGTATTAATATTTTATATTTCGCTGCAGAACTTTGTGATATGGAGTAGCCGAGGCAATAGGCATCTCAACCTCTCCTCAGCAAAACAGTTATAACAGAACAGAACAGAAACCACCGCAAGAGCTGCAGAACCATGAAAGGTAAATCATTACATTCTTGACATACATGTCGCGATTTTTCATGTTATGACCAGTCAAACTTGTTCTTCATACAGTCTGGGAGCGTCTCTCAGACTGGTGTGCGGACGCACACCCATCGCGCTCCGCTGCGAAGGCTGATTCTGACCGGTCAATTGCCTCAAATCTTCCTGAGCTGCATGGACCCTCTTCCGCGAAGTTTACCTGAACATTTCACAACCTGGTTCATCAAGGTGGGTTCATTTTTCATCATTTTTAGAGGCCTTTTCGCTGCACTGGCGAGCTAAGCCTAGGCGAGGTTAGGCGAGCCTCCCCGCCTACGGCGCTCGCAGCACGCAGCTGCGAGATGCCGCAGCAGATTGTCATGGAAGGAGACGACGTCGCCTCTGAGGAATTACAAGGAAACGGATGGTTCTCCGTTCTAAAAAGACGGCAAGAATCGCGCGCGAAGTCACACGCAGCCCGCCAGTCTGGAACGCAACGAGGCGCGACAGCGACGCCTTACGCTACTATGACGCGTCGCAGCTGCGTGCCGACTTCCGGCGATGCCACGTAGTCACAATGGAGTCATCGTGCGACCGGGAGGTGGCCTCAACGTGCAAGCCTGCAGCCCGCACAGGATTCTCGCCGCACTAACCATGGCAGCTCAGCTAGCGCCGTCAGTACGGAGGAGGACAATATTTTTCCCAACTCGATGCAAAACATTTTGTCGTCAGTACGCCCAGTGCTACTAATGCAGCAGGGTACAGTCGAGTAACCGAGATAATCCTCACCGACCAGAGACACCCGGTCACGGCCTACCTCTCACCTGCCGGTATCACGAGCCGAGGCGTGATTCGCGGCGTCGACACTGACTTTGACGACGCCGCACTCAACCGCATGCTAATCCAACCGCGCAACTCAAGCCTACTTGGAGCGCGTAGCATCAAGAACACTGAAACTGTGATTTTGATCTTCAACGGGCTCAAAGTGCCCAACTACGTCTACTGCGGCCAGGTCATCTACCGCTGCACGTTGTCAAAGCGCCAAATAGACACCTGCCGTACCTGCGGCCAAGTGGGCCATCGCCAAGACGTGTGTCCCACTCCTTCAACGAAGGTCTGCGACCACTGTGGTCACTTACCAACGGACAACCACACGTGTGCAACCAACCAGTGTGTGCCTTATGCGGCGAAGCACACCGCACGGGCGACCGCAAATGCCGACATCGATACCAGCTGCCTTACCTGGTGCGCCGTCGTCGTCAGCGCCGTCGCCGACGAAAGCAGCACAGCAGCGAACACCCACCCCAGCACCCAGCCCGGTTCCTGCCAAGACCACCGAACCGCAAGGACCTCCTCTAGGCCCACGAAATCCTACTTCCACCGACCAGCCTACCTGGCCGACAAGGTGGCATGCCAAAGTGAGGCACGTGCAGCGCAGCGTCAGGGACACTCGCCACAGCAACCTGACCCAGAACTAGCACAGTTAAAACGCATGTATGCGGAGCAGGCTAAAGAAATCCAATCGCTTGAAGAAGAGCTACCAAACAACACAGGTCCCCGAATCGCGCGAGGGTAGCATTATCAGCGGCTCCTTCTCGATACGTGGCGCTAAGAAACGAGCAGGCCCGACGCTCCATGCCGAAGAGCAATCCGAATTTGTCCGGTTTACAGCCAATATGTACGCGATACTAGAGCAGTACCGTGCAGAGACCACGCCGAGTATAGCGCTTTCAACGCTAAACTAGAGAGCATGCAGAAACAACTTATCGAGCTGGCTGCATGGCCAGCACAAATAGACGCGAGGACTAAGGTGTTGGAGGAGGACCTGGCACGCAGTAAGCACGCTGGGCCAATACCTAGACCTAAAATGGCGTCGTCACATTCATTCACGATTTGGCAATGGATCGCAAGTACCCTCCGTACGCGGAGAGAAACGTTACAACAATTCATTGGCTCTATGACCCAACGACCGTCCGTCATTCTCCTGCAGGAAACGCGTATCGACCGATTCGCTCTTCGTGGATACAGAGTCGAGGCCGTCTGTGGGAACAAAGCTCGAGGAATAGCCGCCTGTGTGGCTAAGCATTATGCTTACACGACACATGCAGTACGCCCAGACCTCAAACTAGAGCATCAGATGATAGAGATCATTCCAACGCTCACATTAAGCAATCGGTATTTATCCTTAACGTGTACAGTTCGCCTTCACACAGCACAGAAACATTCACCACACTACTAACTAAAGCGACGCAGATAGCAGGCAACCATCCTCTAATCATCGCGGGAGACTTCAACGCCCCCATGTAGAATGGGGTTACAATCGCACAACACAGAAAGGACACCACTTACAAACACACATCACTCAACACAATCTCATGTTACTTATGGTGCATTCAGACGACGGACCGAATCCGATGTGGCGGGACGGACGGCGCATCACGTGACCTCACATCAGCGATTTCCCTCGTCCGCGACTCGTCCGCGTGGCTCGCGGACGGATGAACCCAACCTGTTTCTCACATCGGGATTCTGCGGAGGTAAGCCGATACTTCAGCGGATTAGCTTGGGGTTTCTGGCAACCAGTACACTTTTCGTCTGCTCGCGGCATGTCCTCCATGGCTCGCGAATAGCTGCATGACTGGTCAGCATCATCTACGCTTGAGCATGGTTTACTTAGTTTTCGGGGGCTTTGTTCTCAGGCGATTATATACGCAGAAATCATTTTTGGTGGTTCGGGAAATGTCGCCGCCGTCGTTTGACACACGAGATTCTTAGCCGTCATGATGGCGAAATATTCTAACTTCTGCAACCGGCGACGTGCCGCTTCTAGAAAAAGGATGGGAGACGCGTTCAGAAGTTCTACAGTGGGGAACAATGTAGTTTAATGAACATTCTGCCAGCAACTACCTTTTCTCGTGAAAGAATAACACTCCTTGTTCATTTGTCACAACGCGACCGACATCGCAGTCAAGCGTCGCTTCTTGCGGGCATCCATGTTGAATACTCTCAAACCGGTCTTCTTTCAGCGCGCGCAGGTGAGCGCCGAACCTGCTGTCGAGGGTAATCCGGCTGTTTTCTCCTAGGACACCGTCCGTCGTGTGGATGCGCCTGCAGGCGGATCATCCGCAGGTTACTCGATCGCGTTCACGAGAAATCCGGATTCGGTCCGTCGTCTGAATGCACCATTAACGACCTCTCTACCACCACACACATAGGTAACTCAGTGTCACGGGACTCATCCCTGACCTGACCATAGTACGCAACGTTCCGAATCCCACATGGGTTAATCTGCAAGCTAACCTCGGTAGCGATCACTTTATCTGTAGCACAACAGTCAATATAGGCAGCATCGAGCCCAGAGACTTTATAGTAGTAGACTGGAACGTTTTTAGGCAAATACGCAAACAAGACACCAACCATTACTCTTCACTCTCTGAACTCTTTGCGAGACTACAGCGGGACGTAAAACAAGCTACCAAAAATATTTCTACAACACGCAACATAGACCACATGGACAGCCACTTCGCACATCTCGTGGAGGCTCACAAAAGTCTTCAATAAAGATGGAGAATGCATAAACTCAATCGTAGGCTACGAGAAAGAATTGCATTGCTCAACCGACAATCCAAGAGTACAGTCACACACTAGCACGCAATCAGTGGAATGAGGTGTGTAATTCGCTTGACGCACGCATGAGAAAAGGTCTAAAATGGGACCTTCTCAGGCATCTGCTCGGCGACAAGCCCACCAAGTAAGAGCAACGACTAACTTTAGATAGACTGTTGCACAAAGCGCGAGGACAGCAACTTACCGACGCGCAGATTTTAAATGCTACAGCAGCCCGGATCTATTGAGTACTCACATCTCGCACTTGAAGAAGAGGCTTAGCTCTATCACACACGTGATGAGATTTCTCGCTGGTAAAACGTGGGGCACATCAGTGTCATCTATGCTTCAGCTTCACTGTAATGAGCGCTCTTCTTGGGATATTTGCGGTATAGCACGCCCGTGCTTTCCAACGTCGGAAAAACTAACATCAGGGTCCTGCAAAGCATTCAAGGCCAAGTCCTCCGCACATGCTTGGGGCTACCTCTGTGCGCTAATACGTTAGCAACAATTGGTATTGCTAAAGACCATCCGATCACGACATATATAACTGTTGACACACTCCGGACACATATCCGTCACATATCCAGAGTGCCTAACCACCACCTTGCTAGCCTGCCATTAAAAAGACCAAAGGCAGCGTTTTCCAAAGTTGTTGCGGCTAACCAGAATTCATCTCGTGGAGATTCTCGCCCGCAATTATACCACAATCTCTAGAGTGGTGCATGAAAAGACCGACTGTGCACCTTGAAGTGCCGGGGATATCTAAAAAGGCAAGCCTGTCATCTGCAGCCCTCAAGCAGATCTCACTGGACCTTTTGCATTTGTCATATGCTAACCGAATTCATGTTACACGGACGGTTCGGTCTCGGGAAGTTCGACAGGTGCCTTTGTCATACCATCTCGATCAATCACCGTCAAATTCAAGACATCACACGTCACGACATCTACGGATCCGAGCTCGCCGCTCTTCGAGCTGCCGTGAAGTTTGTTACACAAGAATCCCCTAGTAGATGGGCCATTTTCTGTGACTCCAAGGCAGCCCTTCAATGCGTGCGAAGTCTACGACGTGGAACTACCACCAGATGGTGCATCGTATTAATGAAATTTGTCATCGCGCTGCTGATCAAGGACACGACATTGTTTTACAATGGTTGCCGGGCCACTGTGGCATCAGTGGTAACCACCTCGCCGACGATGCTGCCCCGATGTGCCCACGGTGGAGCGCCCACACTGTTAATACCCTTGTCAAGAGCAGACGAAGCTAGAGAACTTCGTCACATCGCGCATAATGCCACGCTTGCGCACTGGAATTCTCCACCTAACTCCAATCAACACCCTAAGAATCTGAAGTCATTACTTCAGAAACAACTGCCATCCAAGATTTCTCGACGTGACGCTACAATGCTGTGCCGGCTGTGGACTGGGGTAGCGTTTACTAAGTCATTCAGCCATCGCATTTACATAACGGATTCATCCATGTGTGAAAGCTGCAACTGTATAGAGACTATTGAACATCTCTTATGCCACTGTGCCCAAATTTATGAAGATCGCCGGACTCTCCAGTGTGCCTTGAATAGACTCGATGACCGCCATTTAATGAAGCAAAGATCTAGGAGCCTGGTCGAGCAGCACATCAGCACAGAAAGCCACACGAGCCCTCCTGAGATACTTATCAACAACTTCATTGAGGGACCGCCTGTGAAACTCGGCATTGTGGTGTGATGTGACATGTGTCTATCCTTCTCTTTCTCCTTACTCCCCTCTCTCCCTCCCCAAGTGTAGTAGGGCAAACTGGACGCATAGCCTAGTCAACCTCCCTACCTTTCCTACATTCCTTCTCTCTCTCCTCTACCTCACATGAAGACTATCCACCTTACGCGGGGGCCACAGACGACCCTTTGAGCAGGCTATAACTAGTGTTGAAATACGAGCGGTGATAGCAGAGCTCAATACTAAGTCAGCCCCGGGTCCTGACGGAGTCACTAACAAGCTACTCCGCAACCTGGCTGACCATGACATTGAATCACTAGCCACCCACATGAATGAGGTTTGGGAGCAAGGGAGCGTCCCGCCAGAAAAGAGGGCGGCTACCGTCATACTCATTCCCAAGCTGAACAAACCCCTGGAACTCGACTCTCTACGACCCACCTCCTCACATCATCCTGTGTGGGTAAGGTCATGGAGCACGTCATTATCCGTCGAGTCACAAAATATTCAGAGCGAAAACACCTTTTTCCATTCAATCAAGTAGGGTTCAGGCCGGCTATGGCTACGCAGGACGTACTTCTCATGCTGCAGGAGATGTTACTTAGAGTAAGAGAGCAAATACCTCTGAGCAATCCTAGCTCTTGACTTAGAGAAAGCTATTGATACAATAAGCCACGCTCATATACTACACGAAATTCAGGAGACAGGCTTAGGCCGCCGCTTCTACGAATACGTCCGCTCTTTCCTAAGAGCCAGAACCGCCACACTTAAAGTTGGGGATCTCAAGTCACACACCTACAACCTAGGCCCGCGAGGCACCCCGCAAGAGTCGGTGCTGTCACCGTTTCTTTTCAATTTAGCCCTCAGGCAACTTTCGCAAAAGCTGAGACACATCGAAGGCGTAGAACACGTGCTATACGCCGACTATATTACTATTTGGCGCAGGGAGGGAGCGATGGACAAATCGAAGCGAGCCTTTAGGAAGCAGTCACTGCAGTACAAACATTTTTAAAGCCCACGGCCTCAGACTATCGGCATCTAAGTCCGAGTTGCTGCTTCTGCCACCACAGTACAGCCACACCAAAGCCCAACCTACCATACACCTCTCACAATGGATGGCTCGGTTATCCCGATAGTGTTGTCGGTTCGAATTCTGGGCGTTACCCTATAGGAGAATGGCAAAAACGACTTCACCATCACACATCTCACCAAAAAAGCTGAGGCAGTCATTCACCTCGCCCGACGCCTCGCTAATAGACACGCAGGACTCACAGAAGAGAGCTTACTACGCATGTTTCTTGCGTTCTTAAAGTGCCACGTTCACTACGTTGCCTGCGCTCACCCGTGGAGCAAAGGCGATGAAACTAAAGTAGAGAAGCTCATCCGAAACTGCACAAACGAGTACTTGGTCCACCCATGTCCACAATCACGCAGCGACTGCTAGCCCTTGGGGTACATAACACGTTCCAAGAAATCATCGAAGCACAAAGAATGTCCCAACTCATACGCCTGTCTTCGACAGCTGCGGGTCAGGAACTCCTCTCACACATAGGTCTTCCTATCCCAACTCAAGTCAACGAACCAAAACCGTTACCGCAACACCTTCACGCTAAAATCACAGTGCTACCCTTCCCCAGGAACATGCACCCGGTGCACAATCATACTCGAAGAAGGGCACGAGCTCAATCCTTACTAAAAGCGGCCAACCTCCACGCGACAGACGTGGTTTTCGTAGACGCCGCTAAATACGTGGACAAACCTACTTTGCAGCTGTGGTGGTCGCCCCAGACAGAAAAGGTCCTAATGCTCTTACCGTAAAAACACAGAAAGCCTGCGAGGCCGAACAAGTGGCCATTGCCCTTGCTCTAGCACTCCCTCAGCTCGACACAATATTTACTTACTCCAAACCCGCTGCACTGGCATACCGCCGTGGTACACTTTGCCAGGCGGCATTAAGAGTTCTAGCATCTGTTCAAATATCTGTAGACAAGCACATCCACTGGTTCCCTGGTTATGAAGGGATCAACGTTCAACCAAGGGTCCCCAACGGTAATGAGCTGGCCCATAACCTCGCGCGTGATCTTACGTGCCGCGGGGGGTCGCGGTCCGGCTCACTGGCCGGGGACACCAACACGCACCGGGAGCCTCTCCTATCATAACACGAAATGCTCGCACTATAAGTTATTTAGAAAGAATTCCCTCTCCTCACTTACCACTAAATAAAGCACAACAATTAACGCTTCGACTGCTGCTGCAAACGCATAGTTATCCCAGCCCCTATATCTGCAGTACATACCTACCAGATATAAGGCCAGAGTGCCCCAATGCCAAAATTCAAGGTGCGATTTAAGTCACATGCTGTGGCAGTGTCCCGTCCCGTGCTAAACGCTAGCTTCGGGTCCTCTGCCACCGAGGACGACTGGATCAAGCACCTCAGGAGCCCCGACAGGGCCCTTCAACACCAGGCCGTCCAGAAGGCCCAAAGGTGGCTGGCGAGCTCCGACTCCCAGTCCCCACATGGGCGGAGCCACCGGGCTGGCCCCCGTAAGGGGTGCCCAGTCCCTTCAGGACCTTTATAAAGTTGTTAATACTCTCTCTCTCGTACACTCTTGTTATGCCATACCAAGTTTGGTATTGATACCATTATCGAAATGGCCAGCAGAGCTAAAAGTCATAGGCGGCTAGATAGATAGATAGATAGATAGATAATGATAGATAGATAGATAGATAGATAGATAGACAGACTCACAGTCACCGAAGTTCCCTAAGAAATGCTTCCCATTTAAAAGAAAGACAACACCTGGTTGTTTCAGAATGAACTATCTGCCTTTAACAAGGTTACCAAAAATATGTCTATCCACCTCCTCGTATGGATAACCCCCCTGGACTGGCTGGGGCGTATCCATCTATCATATCTATCTATCTCTCTATCTATCTATCTATTCTATCTATCTATCCTATCTATCTATCTATCCTATCCTATAGTGCCTACGACTTCGAATTCTCCTGACCGTTTGGATAATATTGTCGATACCAAACTTCGTATGATATAACATGACTGTATCACTAACATAACTGACAAGTCACAACATGAAAATTGTGATATGTATGTCATGAATTTTATGGTTTACACGCCATGATCTTGCTGGTCTTGCGGTGGTTTCATTCTCATGATATGTTGCAAAATTGCTATGGTTTGACATGACTGCATGGCGAACACATGCAACAGACCCTAACTTCAAAATCATAATACGTGTGTCATGTAACAACATGACTACATGCCACACTCATGATGTGCTCGGGACCGTTTTGCTAGCTTTGCATATACCGAATTCGGTATTACGGGACGTGAATGAATGACGAATGTATGTGACTGGTGCGAACACTATAATCATGAGATGCGTTTCATCTAACAACATGAATACGTCTTACACTTGTGATGCGCTCGCGGCCGTTTCGCTACCTTTACATATTCGAAAATGGGGTTTACGTCACGTGAACGCATAAGGAAGACATGTGACTGGTGGAAACATGATAATAATGGAACGCGGGTCATCTGGAGAACATTAAAACACCGCCTCACTCGAGGCGCCACTATATGGATGCAGTCTCTATACCTAGAAAGATGCTAAAAATAAAATTGAAATTTAAATATGTGGTGAAGCTTCATGGGGTGAGGGCTGATCTGTTAATCATCCACTTCAACGTGAGCCAGCACGCGTGCGCACCGGCGTTCGTTTTATTGTGTCACGCCGGCGATACCACGCCAGGCCCCGATATCCCTCTAATAGTGATCAGTGGATCTTGGCCACTGACCTTCGTTTCGGATCTGCATGCCATTAAGTCGCAGGCACAAGCCGCACTGCGTTGCTTTGACGCATACGTGTTTGAGCGCACACGGCGTCCCTCCATCACGAAGAGGCGGCAGACGCGGTGATGCATAAGTAACGTCGTCGGCGCGAAATGCAGCATGTTGCATTTCGCACCGGTTGTCACCGGGCTGCGCCGACAGACGCTGGTCGCGTCGGTCGCGCCTGGCGTCACACTCTAGACTCCTGGTGTTTTCCTAGCGTAGCGTCGCTGCGCCCAGCCTGCGCATGCCGTCAACGTTGCGTCGGAGTATATTGGGCCCTTTATGATCCGCTCGCCGCGGTTGCGCTAGCTCCACATGTACCGAATTTGGTATCACGCGAAGTGAACAGACAACAAAGGTAAATGATACGCCCAAAATGATAATCCTATAAGCGTTTTATGTAAAGCATGACTACATGCAACGCTCATAGTGTTCTCGCGGTCGTTTCACTATTTTCACATATACTGAATTCGGTATTACGCGACGTGAATAGATGATGAATGTATATGATACGTCCAAATATGATAGTCATGATACGAATTTCATGTAAAACTTGACTGCATGCATGCTCGCGACCGTTTCTGTAGCTCCGTGAAAACCAATGTTGGTGCCAGGTGATGCTAATAGATGACGAATTTAAATGAAATGTCCAGACGTGATAATCATGATATGGTAGTCATGTACGGCATAGTTTACCTCAGTCTATTATCGTTGTGTATATTTTAATTGACCTATCACCCTTCCTTTCGCAGGGAGAAAGATCGACTTAGTGACGGCTGACGGTCTCTACTAATTCTGAGTCATGCCATTAGGCTTATGCAATGCACCGGCCACGTTCGAAATGGAAGATGCACTTGCTTTTGCGTAGCTTTTGTTATAAGTACGACTTCATTGCGTTTCCCCACCCTTTGTGTCTCACCTCGAGTCACCTTAATACATTCTTTCAGTGTTTTTTTTTGCAGTCGCGCTACGAATTCATTTTCGGAATGACATTTGGGGCATCGCCAAGTTAGTATTCTGAAGCATTTCGTTGACTCATCTGGCATCCGTCCCTATCCTAACAAAGTTGGCGCTGTCCTCGATTTTCCCGTTCGAACCTGTGCCAGAACGTTCGAAGTTTTGTGGGCCTATGCCTCATACTTCCGACTGTTTGTCAGAAACTTCGCAGAATTGCACGCCCCAAACCTGATATTCTCAACAAAGGTGTGCCATTTGAGTGGCGTGCTTATCAAGCCACTGCGTGTTCCCAGCTCGTACCTATGCTCACCACATTACCAATTCTCATCCACTTTGGCCCGCCTGCTTCAACTGAGGTCCGCACTGATGCTAGTCGCTACGTTTAATGCGCGGTGTAACCTGCTGTGAATCTGGTCATGATTGAGGTCTTGCGTATGTGAGCTGGCTGCTTTCTCTAGCCTAGTTTATTTGTTCCCTAAATGAATTAAATTGCCTAGTGCTTGTATGGGCTGGTAAGCGAATTCCACCCCTATTTACATGGCTGACTTTTCACCGATGTCACTGACCATCACGCTATAAGCTAGCTTTCAGACCTTAGGGATCCAATGGGACACTTTGCTCATTGGGCTTTTCGCCTCAATAAATTCACGTACAGTGCGGTTACAAGTTCGGCCTTCTACGCCAAGACGCTGACAGCGTCTCGCAGTACCATGGTGAGCAACAACGTGACGCGTTTCTACAAAATTTATGCGTAAAACATGTGGCCAACCGAATAACCAACACTGCTCGAAGAACTCGGACAGACGTTTGTTAGCGTCCGCTTGACCCCATAGCGTAAAAGAGGGCTTCTCCTTGTCTTTTTCAGGAAGCTCACAAGCTCTCTCGCATTGCTGGCGCCAAGCTCGTTGTTTTGTTCATTCAGGCTGACCGCAGGAAATTTAACACATTCCCGCCCGCGCAATGGTGTCTCGTCTGAACAGTAAGGCTTCCTCGGTGGTGCATCCTGTGGGCGTTCTTGCTTTCGTATGACTTTATACGACCTTTGGGTGCTAGCTTACTTATTGGACCCATCCATTCATTGCCTCAGTTTTCTCATGCCACTTAGCATAGACGCTGATGATTTCCTTCTAGTTCACTGATGAAGGCGAATAGGTCAAAGGGGCTTATCAGCAGAAGCTGCATCTTCTGTTTCAGCTGCAGCCACCTCTTGCCTAAACTATCCAGTGTCCTCCTCATGTTTTGATTTTCTTTCCTGGAAAGCCAGTACGCAAACCTTTCATCGATATCCTCATGTAGTATTTGACGAACATCCGTCTTTCTGTCTGAGCAACAACAGAAGCTCTCTGATTGTCCCCGCCGCGGTAGTCTACAGGCTAAGGTACTCGGCTGCTGACCCGTAGGTCGTTGGATAGAATCCCGGCCGTGGCAGCTGCATTTTCGATGGGGGAGAAATTTTTGAGGCTCTTGTACTCAGATTTGTGGGCACGTAAAAGAACTCCAGGTGGTCGAAGCTTCCGGAGCCCCCCACTACGGCGTCTCTCATAATTTACTGTTGTTTTGGGACGTTAAACAACGCATATCACTGAATCAGTTATACAATCAGACGCTCTCTGATTCGCTCGGTGGCAGAAGGTTTTCAGGATTGCTGCCGATCTTGTTTTCTTGCTCTGCGCATGGTGGTCCGGGTTCATCCACTGCATCTCTCTTCATGTAGTCTCCTTGTGAAAGCAATCAACGCCGTATCCTTGCTGCTGCTTTCTTTTTCTGCAACTCAACCTGGCATGGTTCCATGTCCAACAACTGTATATTGAGCAGGCAGGGGGGAAGATCAGGATCAGTTTTCTTCTCCGACGCACGCAACCGCTCGCGCATATCGTGTATCCTCTGGCTCTTCTAGTGAGTGCTTTTCATCTTTTTTCTCCGTGGCGGCCGCGGTTTGGTAGTTATCCGTGGTTCGTAGCTGTTTTCAGTCAGTAGTTACCTGAGTTCATTGACGGTAGCACCCGGGTTGTGGCCTTCGGGTTTAACAACAACAAATGTAAAATATTTTGGTAACTGAACAAACCCGACACGCTCTAGCAATTCAGACAGACGTTTATGAGCATGCGAATTCCTATTGAAAAATCGTCCCACCTTAGGAATGGTGGATTCCACCATCCACCATTTTGGTGGAATATGGCGGTGGGAATGGTTGGCACATGGTGTATGGTGGCTATGGTGGAGCAGATGGTGGATGGCGCGCCCCCAGTCGGCAATGCGGAGCGCGAAGCAGCCTCAGAACCACCGTGGGGAGCTGGCGCTAAAGAAAAATAAAAATAATTATATAATGAAGAGTGTAGCAAGCACCTGTAAAAATGCTCGCCAGTGAGAAAATTGAACGTGGGCACCCTCCGAATTTCGAGCTGATAACACTAACCACTGCACCACGCTGACAAATGGCGGTACGGGTGAGAAGTAGTCGACCTACAAACTCACTCTTTCACTTCAGTTCTATTTGTTGTTTACTTGGGTGGGACAGGATCGGCACCTGCTACTAAGATTTGAACATTTGATAAACACTAATAACTGCTGCCTGTAACCATTGCTACTGCAATAATGGCAACAGTGCTAAGTTTTCTTACAATTTATAACCGCAAGCAAAAAAGCAACTCAGTGGACTGAGGAGCAGGTCGAGTTGATCGGCGGTTACTGCCAACTTTATTATCCGTTTCTCGCTCCTTCCAAAGGGTGATATCAGTTCAGGCTTTATGACGCTTCTATGCTCATTCGATACATAGCCCACACAATTGATTTTGATGTTTTTCGCGCAACGGACACCGTAGTCGTGCCAGCGCACCGCTGTTGCTCTGTCGTTAGGAACAGCTACATAACGGCTTATCGAAATGGATTTAGTGCGCCAGAAACATTATGCTATCATATTGGTTCAGTAAGCATACGAATTGACGTGTCTATGTTCTCGCATAAGAGCCAGCGAAGTGCCGGCGAGTGCGACCCACAGCTGTCGGTGAGGCGAGGGAGGCACCTTTGGTGGAAGTGCTGCAAGGCGCGTCGCATTGATGTTTGTCGTTTCATGCGCGGACACCGTACACAATAAAAAAAGGCTTCATTTAGGGTAAATCATGCCGCAGCTGTGCTGTATTGACATTTTTACTCGTCATAATTGTGTATTCTGAAACCCAGAAGCGCCGATAACACTTGTTCGGGCTCGGTTGGCATGACTAACCTTCGGTGGAAATGATGGCAGTAGAACAGTAAGGGTGAAAGTCAAATTCAACTGGGGCTCATCTCGACGCACGTCAAAGTGAAAGTTTTATGCATATTCACTCGCGCTTTGTTAACCTAACGGTACGGCCTCAAACAATAGAGTGTGCAAGAGGTACCAGAGTTGCGTTTCTAGCGTGGCGACATCAAGTGACCGCTGTGTTCTGCTCTTACAATTAAGGGGCAATTGCGAACTGGAGCCCATATATTTGTCGACAACTGCTCGCCGATGTAAAACATTTATTGTCGTGTTCACAGTGACAACTCTAGTCTTCTAAAGATCACAACAAATAAACACATCGCGGATGTCAAACTGATGTGTGTACGTGCGCGAAATTTAAACGTATTCCCGGCCGCATATTCTATGCTTCACAAAAATTGAAGCGCTGTTGACACCAAGGGGAAAAAAACGTACTAAAAAGCATAATGAGCAGCGGTTGGTTTCTTTTGACTGTAAACATATATCTCTGTGCATTCAGGAATGAAACACTACAAAATAAGCAATTTTACCATGTATACTGTCATGTGGCTTTTCATCATGCCACCGTCATCCACCAAGCTTCCATCATGCCACCGTCCTCCACCATGCTCACCAAGCCATTCACCAAACACGTTTTGCCTCGCCACCATGAGCCGGCATTTTCTACCGTCCCCCACCATTGGCTCGCCACCACCATCTGCCACCTTTTTTTTTCAATCTCGCCGCCATCAGCCATTAAGCCATTATGTACCACTACAGTTTCCACCATATCCCCTAATATTTCCTCCATATCCACTATTCTTTCCACCATATTCACAAGCGATTTCCAGCATCCACCAGCCCAGGATTTTCAATAGGTATGATCCGAAACAAAAAGGTGATGATGATGATGATCATGATGATGATGATAATGATGATGATGATTACTACAGCCATGGCTCAAACCCACTGAGGGGGATCAGCCAAGAATTGATGACTTAATTCAGTAAGATATTTTTATTTTTTATATTCAATTTCGAAGCCACCCACTGGAGTAAAAAAAGACACCCTAGGCAGAATGAAAGGACAGCAATAGTTGTTTGTCACTCGTTCATATACAGACAATCAATCATTACTTTGAATATAGGAATTAGCGTGGGTAAACAAAGCTCCTGTTTATGTTGGAAAATTTTGGAGGAATATTCATCACGCAAATAAATTGCTTCTCCTCGTCTTTTTCCGACTAGCTCACGAACTATCTAGCACGATGGTGTCAAGCTCGTTATTTTTTTCATTCAGGCTGAACGCGGGAAATTTAACACTAATCAACTGCTCTGAATACTGGCTCAACAGAAACTTCACTTCGAATGTTCAGATTCTTGGACGGCATCTCATGCCGCTGGAATATGCACCCCGTGGGACAGGGGGTGCATATTCCTTTCCCTATATAACAAGGCTTTCCCGCCATCAAGCCTGCTTAAGCGAAATTTTTACACGTGCTTCAAGAACTGGCGTGACTCAGTGGTAGGATGCTGGGCTGGCACGCAGGGGACCCTGGTTTGCCTGCGTTCTTGGTGTTTTTTAATAACTAAGTTTTATTGTGTCCTATGATAGTGGTTGTGGACGCCAGCACCACACAACTACGGCGCCACACGTGATCCATGTTGTTATCTCAAAACAGATTTCGCTGTAAAAACCCTTTCAGAACAGCAAAGGGACAACCAGGCGTCAAAGAATGTGAATTGCGTAAAGAGTGGTTGTCGAAGGTCCAACCCTTTACAAAAGCTTGAACTCGTTCACCCTTTAACTGTGGTGCATACCCACTGTGCGGGATTGTTGGGATGACAAAAGGTTCTGGCATAATTCTTTATCGTCGGCAGCCACCGCACAAAAAAATGCTCAAACTGCACATACTGCGTGTTCTGCGCAGGCCTGGCGGTTTCTTTCATTTTATAGCTTCATGGCTGGTTACAAATGTTCAGCAAACTAAGGCACCAACTCGGCCAAAAAAATTGCCCGCAGCTTCCCTCGGGGGAACACTGAGGTGGATGCGGAGCATATAATTGGTTAACGGGGTGTTTAAAGTGCGACTTACTTGGGTCGATGGCTAAATTGGTTAACGTGGTTGTGAAATGGGGTGTTAAATTGCGACTTACTTGGGGTCGATGGCTAAATTGGTTAAGACGTGGTTGTAGGAGGGGGTGTTAACGAGTGAACACGTACACACGTATACGAAAGGGCGGCGCTGATCGAAAGGGACGTCGATCATTGTGTTTGTGGATTCTTTGGATATCATTTCACCGCGACCTTGGACGTCGACGCGCCGTACAAACCAACCGACGAGCGGCAACTGAGTGAGCGAGCGCCGACCTTGAGTATATATACAGCGCGACGGCGCATTGCACTGTCAGCTGTCGAATGTTCGAGAAGGGGGAGAAGCGCAACGGCGCATGCGCACGCGTCAGCTGCCGATGTTCTCGAAGCGCGACGGCGCATGCGCGCGCGTCAGCTGCCGATGTTCTCGAAGCGTGACGGGCGCATGCGCGCTACATTATACAGCTAGCGAATGTTTCGTGAAGAGGAGAAGCGCACGCCGGTGTGTAGAGGAGGAAGCCTGCACAAGATGGTGGAGGAGTGAAGCGCGCGCGGTGTGTAGAGGAGGAAGGATGCACAGATGGTGGAAGAAGGAGGAGGAAGCTGCGGACGGCGCCGCACTACAAGCCCTCGAGTATTAGACGCTCCGCATCTAAAACACCGTTCTTCTATGGTAATACTCTTCGGTATTCTCCACCGCAGCTGTTCTATCGCAAACCAATAGCCTTCATGCCCTTCGTGCAATACTTGGCTCTTTTTCCCTATTTTCCCTTTCAGACAGAATTTTTCTCGCACAATTAACTCACTTGTACCGCGTGCACACTTAAGTTTCTACAATCATTGACACACCAGCTCTCAAGTGTCCATCTAATCATCCTTTGGTGATTGAAAGTATATACTTTTGGCGATTTCTTATTAACAACGGTTGCACTAAAACCAACATTCACGCAGGCTAACACGAAAGCAGACATGCCCTATGGACACGTGCGC
>WOVY01015817.1:0-40029 GCA_013436015.1 Rhipicephalus annulatus
TCACGCACGAAATTTCCAAAACTAGCATAAACTTTTTGTACGTCACTGTCACGGTCGAAAATGACCGCTTGTCAACACACCTTTACAAAAAGCCTACAGACCGTCAAATGTACCTACAATTCAACAGCAGCCACCCAAAGCATTGCAAACGGGTATTCCATATTCTCAGGCCTACCGGTACCGAAGAATATGCACCGATATGCGGGAATTTGACAGACACACGGAACACCTAAAGCATTCCTTATTGAAACAAAATTATCCGGAAGACATTATTGACGTGCCATACTACGTGCTCGCAACATGAACAGGAATGATATAATTAAGGGACCAAACAGAGTATCAAACCACCTTCCCAAACGAACCTTGTACTAACTTACTCCTCATCAGCCCACGATCAACAACATACTTTCCCCGCCATTTCAACATATTCAGGCAAAGCAAACGACTAACTTCTATTTTCGCGAAGCCACCTCACGTAGTGTACCGCCGGATAAAAATCTGAAGGACATTCTTGTCAGAGCAAAACAAACACCCCCAAATTTCAATCAGGGTGCCATCCCTGCGGAAAAGCTCGATGTAAGGTATGTTCACAGATGGTCACAACACGTGAATCCAAAGCGAACTTCTAGGATTTCAAATTCTGCATAACTGAAAGCCTTAATTGTGACTCCAGTAACGAATATACATGCTACATTGCAACATCTGCGGACAAGAATATATCAGCCAAACAGACACGCCATTTCGGCTGCGGTTCAACAATCACCAGTACCACGCACTTCACTGCCGAAGCTACCTTTATCTAGACATCTGCGCCTGCCAAACCACAGTTTTGAAACATCAGCGTAACTCTTTTGCAGTCTGGTTTCTCAAACAGACGCGAGCGCGAACAGCGTGAGGCATATCTTATTTTCGAATTCCGAACATTAGTAGCCGGCATCAACGAGGACCCCGGGAAACTCAACTGCCTCCGAGAAGTAAGCCAGGAGGAAATTTGTGACAAAGATTGATAGCTGGAGACCATGCTTTTTTCTGACTGACTCGTACGTGTACACTGTCCTTTCTTGTTTTTTGTTCTTCTTTTTTTCCTTTTTTCTCCCTTTTTTTTTTCGACATGCACATACAAAGTGTTTACGTTTGCCTACCACTTGATGAACATTGAAGGGAAACGGACGAACATTAACGGTAAATAGCCGACCGACCCATTAACGGGAAACCCTTCCTTACGCACGCCGCACGCTGACCAACCCATTACGGGGAAACCATTTCTTTACGCACGCCTTCACGGACCCTCCGGGCACCGTGGCGACAATCTTGGGTGGCCCGACACCCGTCGAGACTGAACAGCACGTGATATGAACCGTATGGGGACGTACACGGACAGTTGTTTCATTCTCAGTGTTGACAGTAGTTCTTCGTCTTTTTACTTTCTTTCTTCTCTTTCTGTTTTCCTTTTCGTCTTTTTCCTCCCCCTTTTTGTTTTTTTTTTTTCTTTTTTAGTTTCCTCTCACTCTCGCAAACATCTTTCAAGCGAGAGGGACGCGGCAGCAACGAAGTTTGGAAGTCCATGTCACTATAACTCATCCCCTGATAAAGGGAGGATCCCTCCCGAAACTGTTGGGAATAATTATATTATCCTTGTTGACAACGCTCCCGTTGTGCCATATCCCATATATATATATATATATATATATAAATCTATATATGAAAAAAGAAGACACACGTTGAAAAACGGAAAGAAAACAGATATATATATATATATATAATATATATATAATATATATATATATATATATATATATATATATATCTATATATATATATTGACCCGCAGGTCGCGGTTTCAAATCCCGGCTGCGGCGGCTGCATTTCCGATGGAGGCGGAAATGTCGTAGGCCCGTGTGCTCAGATTTGGGCGCACGTTAAAGAACCCCAGGTGGTCAAATTTCCGGAGTCCTCCACTACGGCGTCTCTCATAATCATATGGTGGTTTTGGGACGTTAAACCCCACAAATCAATCAATCAATATATATATATATATATATATATATATATATATATCTATATCTATAATATATCTATATTATAACATACCTTATTTATATATAATAAAGAAAAACAAATATATATTATAATATTAATATATATATATATATATATATAGAGCCAGCCTCGCGGTGGTCTAGTGGCTAAGGTACTCGGCTGCTGACCCGCAAATCGCGGGTTCGAATCCCGGGTGCGGCGGCTGCATTTCCGATGAAGGCGGAAATGTTGTAGGCCCGTGTGCTCAGATTTGGGTGCACGTTAAAGAACCCTAGGTGGTCGAAATTTCCGGAGCCCTCCACTACGGCTTCTCTCATAATCATATGGTGGTTTTGGGACGTTAAACCCCACATATCGATATATATATATATATGTATATATATATATATATATATATATATATATATATAAGGAGAGAGAGAGAAGAGAGAGAGAGGAACAAACGGAAGTGAGAGAGATGTATACAGTAGTTACCACGCGCTTTCAAGCTTAGTGCTATGATCGAACGAAGCGCTCAGCGCACGCCGACTCCAGACATATCGCCATGACATCATTGACGAATCTACTCGCTACGTAAAACGTAAGAGCGAACTATGACAATCCTTTCGTTTAAGAGCAACCAACGTATCCACCTCGGCCGGTTGTGTTATTCCTGCAATTTCACGTGTCATATATCACGGTTTTGCAACCATTGTGCTGTTGCACGATATAGCCTACCATCAGAATTTTTTACGAACCTCTAAAAGGCATCGTGGTCTACTGCGGCCAGCACCACCTGGCAATTACTATTGGCCCAGCACCTTCTGGCATCACTCGCTAGCATCTGACAGGATTTTGATGCCTCCATCGCGACCGCGTGCTCCTCGTTCTCGCTACCCGCTGCAACGCACCACATCCCCTCCCCACGGGAAAACTAGCCAGGGGCAACCGGTGGAGGTGAGATCACCAGAAATATACTACGGCCGGAAATACTTCCTGTGTTAATGCTTAAAAACGAGGTGCGTGTTTCTTTTTGATGATGTGTCTGCGATGGCCCTGGTCAACACAGGGGTTACAACTTCGGTATTGGGTCTTCACTTCAAGACGTGTTAGGATGCAAAGTTGTTTTTTAAATGGGACGACACTCCAAAATTTTGTATTGTGAGTGACAATACGTAAAGTCCTCTACGTGTATGCGCTGCTGACGTGTTTTATGGTAGGCCAAGTTATTACCACGGAATTCGCAAATATTCTGTGGCCGACCAGGACGTTATTTTGGGCACAACCTTCTGTCCTGGCAGGGGTGCAGTGCCACTGCCGACGGCCACACAGGATGAGTATTTGTGAGAGGTTTGCCATCGGGACTTTTGGAACCTTACCTTGAAGGTGAAACTACATTGTGCGTCAGTGGCGATAGTGTCATACCCGCGTCATCTACTGTTCGTGCTAGTGTTGTCTGTTGCAGCGCCACTTACGACCACTCCGAACCACACGTACAGCCGATGCACAATAAATGTATGAAGAAAAATTGCCAGGCCTAGGACAGAACGCGCAGCACTGTCACAGTGAAGCTTGAAGAGCGGATTTTCAGAACCTTGTTTGAACACTCTTTGGTTAGCTGCAGCAAGCACACTTGCAGGGTAGCCACTACGCCATTAAAATTGCGTAGAAGGCAGGCATTCACTATGCCATCCATCTTCATTCGTACCCGCTGCACATTTGCAAGAAACTTTATTAAATTTTTGTGTTGTATGACGACGATGAAGAGTTATATCAGAAGCTTTTGTAATCCACACAATTCCCGACGGTGTGTATGCGTCATGGTTAATAGGAGAACAAAATCAAGCTTTTGTAAACGTTAGGAGCATTCGACGACCCCCAAACTGCATAATTCGCCTAATGTGACACTTGTGGTTTCCTTGTTGCCTTATAACGCTTTTTTACTCATATTGACGTGATTACTATAACTCATATTGACGTAAGCTTGTTTCCTGAGATAGATTTCGACGACTGACGCCTAATAAGCATCTCGCCTCATTGAACCCTACCATATACGCTCCAATACTGTAACAGTTCGTGTTATGGAAAGCTGCAAGAGTGGAGATTAAAAACACAGGCATTGCAGGGTGAATGAAATTGCGTGATGTGTTCTGCCCTATATAGCCCTTTTTAAACATTGCATATGCCCTATGTTGTTAAGCAAATGTGTATGATCTGAGAAATCTGCTGGGGCCAGCAAGATAATTATTAGCCTGACCTAGGCGAGAGTACGTAAATTATTACACAATATTTTCTCCTGAATTCTCATGCTACAGGTTTTCGCTTTGCGTGGAAGCATGTGCACAGCACAGAACATAGCAGTTGTGAAGGATGACGGCGCGTTCGACTTGGTGAACCACCTTCTGAAGTGATGTTATATGCGTAAGTCTTTGTTCAAGTCCACCTTTCTCAAAGTATATATGATCACTCGGAGAAGTATACACAATGACTGCGTCAAAGGGAGCCAAATGGTTAATTTCCCTGGTGAGATTACGAAGCTGGAGGAAGGAATGAAGCAGATGCAAGCATACTACTACCTGGTTCATAGGAGAAACGGAGGGGCAACACATTTGCCCTATATGCGAGTGTCTTGTTTCAAGTGCACCTTTCTCAAAGATATATATGGTCACTTAAAGAATTAGATACGATGACCACGTCAGGAGGAGGCAAAAGTTCAGTTTAACAGATGAGATTACGAAGCTAGAGGAAGTAACGAAGCAGAGACAATTGTTATTGATATGTGGGGTTAAACGTCACAAAACCACCATATCTATATGAGATGCACCGTAGTGAAGAGCTTAGAAATTTAGACCACCTGTGGTTCTTTAACGCGCCCTCAAATCAGCATCACACGCGCCCTACAGCATTTTAGGCCTCCATCGAAATGCAGCCGCCGCCGCCGGGATTCGATCCGTGACCTGCGGGTCAGCAGCCGACTACCTTAGCCACTAGACCACCGCGACGGGTGCAAAGCAGAAGCAAGCATACAACCTGGTTCATAAATTAGGCGTGGGGAATACATTTTTCCTTTTATGCGTAAGCCTGTGTTTCAAGTGCGCCTTTCTCAGAAAAACATGTCATCACTTGGAGAAGCATATATGATGACTGTTTCAGGGGGAGGAAAAAAGGTTAGTTTTCACAGAGATGAAGTTAAGAAGCTAGAGGAAGTAACGAAGCAGGCAATCAGCATACGACCTGGTTCATAGGAGAAACGTAAGGAACGCATTTTACCTTATATGCTTAAGCCTTTGTTTCAAGTGCAGCTTTCTCAGAGGTATATATGATCGCTTGGAGAAGTATATACGATGACTGCGTCAGGGGGAGGCAAGTGGTTAGTTTAACAGATGAGACTGGAAGCTAGAGGAAGTAACGAAGCAGAAGCAAGCATCGGACCTTGGTAAACGTATTCTCTCAATGAGATCAACCAAAGACGTTTGTTGTGTATTCCACACACAACACGTATATTCCAACATCGTGCGGACAAATGAAATATAAGCAGTATTTTTGAAGCAGCAAGTTAGGATCTGAGGTTACGCTGAATGAAATTTAGCGCTTTGGCGGCTTTCGCGACCACAGCATGCACATGCGCATTCCCAAAACAATCGCTCACAAAGGTTACACCCAGGGACTTATTCTTTGTTTGCTGGTGAGTGACGTCACCGTTCATAAAATGCCGTGTTTCATCTATTTTTTTTAGTAGCTGGCACAAGAACACACTTTTAATATTAAGTTGCATTTTCCAATTCTCTCGCAATTTCATATTACAGGCAAGGTCAGCCTTCAATTCATATGGTCCTCTTCATTTTTTATTTTCTGCATACGACAGCGCCATCTGCAAATAAATGTACTTCAGAGAATATCCTGTCAGGAATGGCGTTATTGTAAATTAGACAGTAACGGCCCTAAAACGGATCCCTGAGGGGCACCCGGGGGTTACTTCTACTATGTAGGAAGTGACAGAATTCAGAGCAACACATTGTCGAGGCTGTGACAGATAACTGGCAATTCATTTTAGCACATGTTTAATAATATTTGCAATTTCAAATTTGTGAAGAGGCAGGGGGTAGGACATGGTGTCAAACGCTTTTTTGAAACCTAAAAAAATGCTGTCAGTTCGTCCATTATTGTCCACTTCAGTCACTAAATCGTGGTTGAATGCGATCAGTTTTCGTTGTGAAAGACAGGCCCTTGCCGAAACCATGCTGGACATCGGCGAGTAATTTAAGTTGGAGTAGCTCTTTCATTATGTTTTAATATAGTTTATGTTCCAATATCTTGCTAGTTATGATGTTAAAAAGTGGGCATATATTTGCTTGCCTCTTTCATGGAACCACCCTTTTGAATAGGAACCACAAAGGCCATTTTCTAGTATTCAGGCAGATTTCCAGTAACGAGAGATTTTTTGTAGATTAGATAAAGATAAGATGCAATCAGCCAGGCACAGCGCTTGAATATGCGGGGAAAATGCCATCTGAAACAGGCTTCTTTGTTTTATCCATGTTATTTTTAAACAGGAATTAGATACCATTGACAGATTGTTCAACCAGTAGCATTAATGATTTAGTTGCTGAAGGGGGCTCAACCAGCCCCGATTGTTTCACAGTATCCTTTGTAGGTAAAAATACGGAATGAAAGAAATCATTGAGGACATGTTGCCTCCTCAATGTCGCTGGACAAGATATTATTGTGATGAACAATTTCGTCCACTCCAGTTGGGTCAGCACTGCAGTTCCTTACGTATGTTCAAAGAATCTTGAAGTTGGTTTTTATGCTTTCATTCAGCGGACTGAAGAACTGATTCTTTGCACTCCGCACTTTAGATTTATATTGGTAAGTTACTTCTACTAACCTATTGTAATGATAAATACTTTGGGTTCTTTGAATTGCTTTGTATGCTCGTCGCCTTCTGCTCAATAATTTAAAAATCACTGGTGACACCCATGGCTTCTTGCACTTTTTGAATTTAGCCGCATTAGTACTTGGTACATACTTCTCCGCAATTCTTGCCTCGAAATCTTGAGCATTGTACTCTGCCTGCCCTCTCGAAATACATGTGTCATTGGGGTATGCTATCGCCCACCTATCTCGATCTCGCGAATTTTCCGATGTTCTAATTAAGTCTTAAAGTGTTCAAAATATATACCCAACATCGCCGAAATTTCTCGTTGGTGGTTTCAGTTATTCGAATATTGAGTGGAAGTTATGCAGACCCTCTGAATGGCACAGAAAAACGTGAATGTCAACGTTTTCTCGACATGCTCGCGTCGTTCAATTTGCACTAAGTGGATTCTGTTCTCACTTGGGCGATTCACTTTTAGACCTTATATTAACTACTGAACCGAATATTATTTTGGTAAATTTTCTGGACGGCGTCAGCCACCACACGATCTTGCAATGTGGAGTCATGTGCACTGTGCAAAAGCGTGAAAATATAAAGAGAGTATAATTTACTATACCGAGGCGACTGTAGACGGGTTTATCACAGCTCCTTCTGTCTTTTCTATTGACTATTTACAATCATTTCATCAACGCGACCTCAATACAAACTGGACACTCCTTCGCGATGGAGTGATCGCACTTGAAGAAAAGCGCATCCCTGGAGTCAAGGCAACGACCAGTTCGCAAAGCGCTTGGTTCACAAAGTATGTAAAACGCACTATAAAACATAAAGAAACGTTTATGCTTGAAAGCTAAACTATTGACGCCTGAGTAAGCTTGGAGACTTTTTTGTGAGCACGCGCATTATGAAAAACCGAGATAACAAGAGCCAAAATAATTTTTTCTTCACGACATTTGAAACATGCTTTGCAGTGACACTCAAAAAGGTTTGGAAAGTTCTTAACTATAATTACGCATCAAATTCGGCGGTTTCATTATCCGAGGAGGGTATCATTCTTTCTCCGGCACGTGTCGCGGTAGAATTCAATGAGTTTCTTTCATCTGTATTCACGGATGAGACCCCTGTCCCAAGTAATCTTCAGGTCCCTCTTGTGCATTCAAGCTTGCTCGACATTAATAACCGCCCCACAAGGGATACAGGCCTGCATCTATCGTCTTCCAACTAACTCGGCTTCTGGCCCTAGTGAGATCTGCCCTAAGCTTCTCAAATTTCAAAACCAGCAATATTGGTACATGTATGTTGACATATTGTGGGACAAAGTGCGTGTGTACCTAGGACGAAAAGTGGTCTCCGCTCGGTTTCTGGGCTACCGGTCACGCCACTGCGGCTCCACTGCGGTCACGCCACTGCGGATCCACAGCCTCGTCAATACGTCGTCTCTTCTCTTCCGTAACATAGTTGGTGGAGGTGGAACGTTCCCCGTACTCACCACGAAGCTTCGAAGTGGTCGCACCGTCCAGCCTCCAGCCATAGTTTCCAATGATAACAACCCATCACCGCCTTCAGCTGGAGCACCAGCTACTACGTACCTTGCGATGTCCTACCCCCGTGATCCCGGTACGTTCTCCGCCCAGCCTGGCCTGGACGTCACCTACTGACTCCGCAAGTACGAGCGCGTTAACCTGTCTCACTGATGGGACCCTACCATGATGCTAGCCAACGTAATCTTTTACTTGGATGGCAACCGTCATTTATGATTCGGCGCATATGAGGCCGAGCTCACCAGCTGGGACATCTTCAAGGAATGACTACGCGACCTCTTGGGGACCCGTCCGGTCGAGAAATGGCCGCCCGTGTACAGTCATCAACCGAGTTGTATGTCTCGTACATACAAGATGTGCTCGCGTTGTGCTGCAAAGTTGACGAGCAAATGACCGAGAGCAACAGGGTGGGCCACCTACTCACAGGCATCGCGGATGACGGTTTCACCTTGCTCGTGTACAACAATGCCATGCCTGTCAATCTCAATTTTAAGGAATGCCGTCACTTTGAAATGGTCAAAAACCACCGAGTTCGGCCTCAATTTTCGCGGCTCTCTAACACGGCTGTCACGTCAACCTGTACCGATCTAAGTGCCACACCACCCTTGCACAAGAATGTCAGACGCATCGTTCGGCACGAGCTTGAGGCGGCCCGTCCAGCGCCGTTTCATCCACTTTCACTCGACCAGGGCACTGAGCAAACACCTCTGGCGGTGTCGGTTATTCAGGCAGTCATGCGGCAAGAAATTGCTAACCTTGGTTTTCCTGTCGCCTGCTCTGTCTCCCGACCGGACTACAGACCGATGCCAATAAATGCACCCCGCCACGACCCATACCCTCTGTCCAGATCCCACTATCCGACGGAATGGAGAATAGCAGACGAAGAGCCAATCTGTTTCCGCTGTCACCGAGTTGTCACCGAGTTGGCCATGTCTCCCGCTACTGCCGCAGCACTTGGACACCCCCCCCCCCCCCCCCCGTTGGAGCCCAATTTCTTCTTCTCGTCGGCCATACGCGGACCCCCCCTGGTATTCGCCCAGCCAAGAATATCTGCTTCCGATGCAACTAACAGCCACTCTACCAATAGTTCACCGTCACCGCAACGCCACCATTTTCATCACCCCAACCCCGCCGCTATCCATCACCGACTAACTATGAATCTTTCCGGATGGAAAACTACATTATGCACATCCTGGAGGTACTGCTGCATCAAGTGTGACTGACCCAAATTCTCCGTTGACGCTACCTACCAATAAGAACTTGCTGGAAGTGCATAAAGACGCTCTTTCTTAGACGGCTTTAGTTGAAACTGGAGCTCAGGTGTCCATATTGAGCGCTCGTCTCTGTCGTCGCCTCAAAAAGTACTCACGCCTGCCGCAACACAAGCCGCCCGTGTCGCCGATGCTGGAACTGTGGCCGTCATTGGAATGTGTATCACTCGTATTAGCCTTGCCAGCTGTCATGTCCCCGTTTTATTTACCGTGCTCAACAATTGCCCCCTTGACCTTATCTTCGGGATGATCTTATCGACGCATTCTGCCCTGATCGACTGTTCCGCTGGCACTCTCTGCTTAGAACTTCCTCTTCTTTCAGATTCTCGCCCCGAGCTGCAGAAAAGGGCTTTTCGTGGTATAAAAGAGAATTTGTGGGCTTTTCGTGGTATCCACCTAAAGTCTGTACTACAGACTTTAGTTGGATGCCCCGAAAAGCCCTCAAATTTATTGAATTGGCAACAAGTTCACCCGTTTTTGACGGTGATTATGTCGTGACGCCTATTCGGAGATGTTCTCCTGGCACGCGACATCACTGCCACATTGTCGTAACCTTGGTTTCTAACCGAACATGTCTGCCCATTATCAATTTCCGTTTCACGCAGAAAGTACTACTGGACGGAATTTCAGTGGCGAACCTTGAACCTCAATAGACGGCCATCTCACCGCTTTTGCGGCAGACGCATGCTCTGATCTTCATGTCGCCCACAGATGCCCCAATCCGCGTTGCATCCTTACTCCCATGATCGACGCAATACTGAAACCTGAGCAATTCGATGCCCTATTCCGCCTTCTGGCTTCTACCGTGACATATATGACATATATGACATCAATAGCAGTCCACTTGGTCAGACTTCTCTTGTGAAGCACCGCAATAATACTGGAGATTCTCCTCCCATTCACCGCTAACTATACCGGGTGTCTGCTAATTCAAGAAAAAAATCGACGAGATGCTAGCCAAAGTACCTATTGAACCTTCCGAGCCTTTAGACATACTGTTGTGCTCGTTAAAAAAAAAGATGACACGTGGCGCTTCTGCGTTGATTACCGCCAGCTTTCAAATTATTTCGATTATCACGAAAAAGGACGTTTATCCTTTGCCCGTAATTGATGACGCCCTCGATTGTCTTCACGGCGCGCGATAATTTTATTCAATTGACCTATGTCTGGCTAATGGCAGATTGCGGTGGACGAGAAAGACCAAGAAAAGATTGTGTTTGTAACTCTTGATGGCCTATACCTATTCAAGGGGAAGCTGTTTGGGCTGTGCAACGCCACAGCCACGTTGGAGCGTATGATGGATTCGCTATTACAAGGGTTCAAGTGGTCACATGCCTGTGCAACGTGTATGATGTCCCTTGCACATTCACCTACATTTGAGACACACTTCCAGCGTTGTCAGCGGTTCTCGGCATCTTCCGCACTGCTGGCCTTCAATTTAACTCGTCGAATTGCCACTTCGGTCGCGAGCAGATTACAATGTCGGGCCACCTTGTCGACGCATCAGGTGTGCAGCCTGACCCGAAAAAAGTCGTGCCGTCACGATCTTTCCTGCACCCCAGTCTGTCAAGGACTTCCGGAGCTTTGTGGGACTTTGTTCCTATTTTAGAAGGTTCATGAAAGATTTTGCAACGATCGTTCAACCACTCCCGACCTTTTGAAGAAAGACGTCACTTTTCCGTGGGGTTTCGCTCAAGCTGCGCTTTTTCTCACCTCATCACCCTCCTCACGACTCCACCTATATGGGCCTATTTTGACCCATCCGCTCGGACAGAAGTCCGAAACGATGCGAGTTGTCCCGGGAGAGTAGTCGTCGTAGTCCTAACGCCAGCGGGGACACGAACGAGTTACCGCCTACGCTAGCCGCCTACTCACAGCTGCCGAGCGCAACTATTCAATAACAAAGCCTGGATGTCTTGCTCTTGTTTGAGTAGTCACGAAGTTCCGCCCATATTTATATGCACGAATTTTCTGTAATAACGGACCACCATGCGCTATTAGGCTTTTGTCACTGAAGGATCCTAACCGGCCGGCTCGGGCGCTAGGATCTGCGACTGCAAGAGTATACCTACGCGGTGACGTACAAGTCTGGCACGCCCACATCAGGACGCAGACTGCCTGTCTTGCTACCCGGTTGCTGAGTCAAGCACTATGCCCGACACCGACACCGAGCCTTGCGTTTTTTTCCCTTTCGCAAATGACATGCATCGGTGACGAGCACCGCCATGATGCGTCCTTGTGTACTATAATCGAGCGCCTCGAATCACCGTCTTTCAATCAGTTCCTCTTGCTGATCGTGCTCCACGATGGTGTATTATACCGCCAAAGTTTTGATCCTTATATACCGGCCCTGCTGCTTGTCGTTCCGAAACATCTTCACTCGGAAGTTCTACATTAACTTTATGACCTTCCGACTGCTGGTCACCTCGGTGTGTCACGCACTTACGACAGAATACGCCGACGCTTCTTTTGGCCAGGGCTTGCAAGCTCAGTCAGAAGATACGTTGCGGCTTGTGAGAAGTGCGAGCGCCGCAAACCACTATCGACTCTTCCCGCCGGATACCTTCACTACTTGAATTCCGTCTGAACCGTTATTCCACGTTGGCTTGGACCTACTTCGCCCTTTCCCCTTGTCTTCTTCGGGTAACAAGTGGATAACCGTGGTCACCGACTACGCCACGCGCTATGCCACCACAACGAGCTCTTCCAACAAGCTATGTCGTCGACTTCCTCCTCAAGGACGTAATTTTGCAACACGCAGCACCACGGCAGCTGCTTGCAGACCGTGGCCGCACTTTTTTGTCAAAGGTCAAAGCCGACATCTTGCAGTCCTGTCAAACGAGACACAAGCTGACTACGTCTTACCACCCGCAAACCAACGGACTCAAGGAGCGTCTAAATCGAACTCCCACAGACATGCTCGCTAAGTATATTTCTAACCTACCAAAGCGACTGGTATCTCGCATTGTGGTACGTCACATTTGCCTACAATTTATCTCGCAATGACACTGCCACTTACTCTTTATTTTTTTTCTATTGTTCAGTCGAGAACCTACATTACCCCAAGATACAGTCATTCCGTCTACCACGACTCCGACCAGCGAATATGCCCCTTGACGCTGTCACTCGGGCTGTCCACGCACGCGAATCGCCCGCACTCGCTTTCTGGCCTCTCAAGGGAACCAGCGGCGTTCGTACGATCAAGCACAACCACCACTCGCACTTCTTACCTGGTTCATTGGTGCTGCTGTGGTACCTGACCTGTCAAGTCGGCTTGACGGAAAAATTTTTTTCCCGCCACACAGGTCCCTATCGACTCCCTCGTGAGGTTACTCATGCGACTAACGAAAGTGCCCCATCTTACTCATCACCTTCTACTGACCCACTAACCACCGATATCGTACACGTGGCACACTTGAAGCCTTACCACTCTGCCGCTGACGTTGACAATCTGGATGCGCCGAGACGGTGTTTCTGCCGTTGGGGATTACGCTACATACATGTGGACATTTTGTGGGACGATAGGCGTGTGTGTCTGACGTAGAGGAGCGAAGTGGTCTCCGCTCGGTGTCTGGTCTGTTTGCCACGCCGCTGCTGCTGTTGGTTTGAAATATATTTCATCCACAGCCTCGTAGATGCAGCGTCTCTTCTTTTCCCCAATAATATGTAAGATTTTAGCCACACTTTTTAAGCAGTCTATTGACGCGGGATGCGTCCCAGATGATTCGGATCAAGCTCGTGCAGTTCCCATAATTAAATCTGGTGACCATCCAGCCCATGAAATTACAGACCGATTTCCTAAGTAGCACGCGTTGGAAGCTCTAGAAACGATGATTTAATCCGCTTTCATGAAGTTTCTAACTAAACATATTTTTTTTTTCTTATCAACCAACATGGTTTACTCCTTGGTCGTTCTTGCGAAACGCAACTGTTCGAATTAACTAATGACTCGCATGACTCTGTTCTCTGCATGCATCAAACTAATGAAATATTTGTTTGATTTCATGAAGGCCTTTGACAAGGTCCCTCACTTGAGGCTTGTTCATAAACTTACAGGTCTCAACGAAATCTTGAATGGATTACAAACTTTTTAGTTAACTGGCACCAGTTCATATTTGTTTAATGTCCATTCGTCTCCGTTAATGCACGTTAAATCTGGCTTACCGCAGAGTCCCGTGCTTGGGCATATTTATTCTTAGTTTATATTAACGATATCAGTAATGGTATGCATTCCGCAGTAAGATTATTTGCAGATGACAGCGTGATCTACTGACAAGGTACTAACTCGCAGGATGCCTGCTACATTTAGTCCGATCTAACAAATATCAGTAAGTGGTGTAATTACTGGCAAATACAAATTAATGTTAATAAAACAAAGTATATTGGGTTCGAAACGTTGGTAAACCGGTGTTGTACAACTACACATTCAACACCATCCCCATAGAATCTGTATCCACAATAAAGTCCCTTGGTGTTTATTCATCATCAGACCTGTCATGGAACGCTTATATAGACACAATTGTTAGAAAAACACCCAGATCTCTTGGCTTCATTAGGCGAAATTTGCATCTGGCCAATTCGGAGACTGAACTCATCGCTTATAGGAGCCTAGTACACCCACAAATAAAATACGCCTCCTTGATCTGGAACCCACACAAGGCCTACGTCATACAAAGCTGCAGTCTGTCGAAAATAAGGCTGCCCGTTTCATCTAAAAAATCTACTTACGGACATCAAGCGTAACTGGCATCAAATATTCGGTCAACTTAGCTTCATTAGAAAAGCGCAAGATGCTGACACTGTTGTCCTTCTTTCATTAGCTACACGACAATAAGTCATCCCACAGTACTTTCATTATCAGGCCAGCTTGACATATATCTTCACGACTAAATCACCAGCGTAAAATTGAACCCATTTTCGCTCGCCCTAATATGTTCTATCACTCGCCACTTCTCATCGCCATTTGTGCATAGAACGTTCTGTCTACTGATACCGCTCACATTGTCGATCCCTAAGCACTTCTTGATCACTTGAAGTCATTCCTCACACTCTTAGCTAATCGTTATCAAGACCTGTGTTCTCCCTTTGACGAAAACAATATTTATTGTTGAATGTTTGAATCGTGGTTTTTCCTGTTCTGATTGCCCTTCTTATCCCAGTGTTTAACTTTCAAAGGTTCTCTTTTTACTTACTGTTTTCGTGTATTTCTATCGTATTGTTTAATATTTTGTATATAATTGGCCCTGATCACTGTACTTCCCCTCTCCTATGTAAAGCCCTCTGGGTCTTTAGGGTGTTTGAATAAAGAAAAACAGACAATTGCTGTAAAATGTCGAGGTTCTCGCGATCACAATCAAAAACTGACAAATAAGCAAAGAATTCCTGTGAAATAGTCAGAGTAGTCAGCCTTGTAAAAACCATAAAGCTTCTTAAATTGGTGAGCTTTGGTATTTTGACCTCATGTTTGATTGTTTCTACAACAGCGAGATGATCGCTAATACCGGGAATGCATGTAACAGGCTCTACCACATTTGCAGACTTGCAAAAAAGCAAGTCCAAAGTGTTGTCGTTACTAGTGGCCACACTCACATATAGAGTAATACAGAGTGTGTCAGTTATGTTCTCCATGTTAGTGTTTTTGCGACAACCAGTCAAGGTGATACATGTTCCACGATACCATGTCAAAATAGGTAGAATAAAATCACCGGCAAGAATACGCTGATCCGATATATTCGAAATTATGTCATACAAATGCACAAACACGGCTGGATCAGAATTTTGTGGTCGATAAAATTTCCGGCAATAAATTTCGAATGGTGGGTAAGGGTCAGTGCGCGCCAGACAGATTTAACGTCGTCATGTCCGATAATAAGTTCAGATGAACGTAAAGAAGAGTAAACCAACAGAAACACTCCTCTGCCCATTCTCGCCCTATCATTTTGGTAAACGTTAAAGTGGTCAAGAAACACTCACAATCTCTGATTTATGGTATCAGCCACAATTCGGTCCCAAACACTATATATCTGCCTTCGTCGATTCAATATAGCCAGGGAATTCATCTGTTTTATTCACAATACTTCTGCAATTTACAACAGTTGTTAGGTTGCGTAAAGATGAGACAGTCTTACAAGTATAGTGTCACTTTTTAAAGCAGCAACTACCTTATCTTTGGCCTTGTCCCACATAAAAACCTTACCATCCTCGATAAGCTTGTCAAAACTTAGCTTAACTTTACTGCTGCTGTAGTCGGCTAGTCAGCTTTAGCGTATAGTTCCACCATCGTTTTCAGATCTCTCGGGATCCTGGTGCATAGTCGAGATCTACACTGTGTTCAGACGCTTTGAATTTTTTTGCGTTTTTCAAAACATTCCTTTTTTAAATGCGAAGCATTTCTTAGCGAACTTCAGTGACTTAGAGCGTATCTACCTACCTACCTACCTACCTACCTATCTATCTATCTATCTCTCTATCTATCTATCTATCTATCTATCTATCTATCTATCTATATATCTATCTATCTACCTATCTATCCACCTACGGCTTTTAGCTCTCTTGGCCGTTTCGATAACGGTGTCGATACCGATCTTGATATGGCATAACATGACTGTATGAAGAACATATTTGACTCGTCATAACATGAAAATCATGACATGTATATAATGAATATTTTGATTTGAATTTCATGGTGCTGCAGCTCTAGCGGTGGTTTTGTTCACATGGCATGTTGCAAAACTGGTATGGTATGACATGATTGCATGGCGAACACAAGAGGCAAACGCTAACATGAAAATCATGACATCTGTGTCATGTAACAACATGACTACATGCCACGCTCATGATGCACTCACAGCCGTTTGGCTAGCGTCACATATACAAAACATTGTTTTACAGTACGTGAACGAATAACAAAGGTATGTTACTGGCGCAAACAAGATAATTACGAGATGCCTGTTATGTGAGAACATGGCTACATGCCACAGTCAAGGCGCCCATACATTACGACGTGATGCAGTGCGCGTGCTCACCGGTGTTCATTTCGTCTGGTCACTCAGGCGTTGCCACACCAGGCACTGGTCCTGCCATATACTCGCAGGTGCACGCTGCGCTGCGTTGCTTGGACGTATGCGCGTTTCGGCGCGTCTAGGGTCCCTCCTTCACGAAAAAAGAGAGACGCAGTGTTGTCTGGGTAATGCGTGGGCGCAAAATGCAGCATGTTGCATTTCGCGCCGGTTGTCGTCGGGCCACGCCGAAGGACGCTGGTTGCACCCGTCGCACCTGGCGTTATACTATAGAGTGCTCGCGTTTTGCTAACGTATCGTCGCTTTGCCCAGCGTGCGCGCAAGTCAACGCTGTATAGAAGTATATTTGGTCCTTTATGATGCGCTCGCGGCTGTTATGCTACCTTTCCCAACGCTTTCATGACCAGTCTGATTCTGTATTCGACACCCTACCCTACGTTTGCGCGAATGTGATGTAAACACACTCGAATGCATTCTCCGCAAGTTATAGAAGCGTGTCCTAGACCTCCCGATCTCAATGCCTAACCAACGCTTTGCAGATTTGGGTATGAGCAACACGTACGGGGAACTCAAGAGGCCCATCTCAACAACCAGTATCTGTAGCTTACCAAGTCGCACGCTGGGAGATGTCTCTTACACCGTCTCCATATATCGTACACCTATCAGGCAGAACAGCGGACTACGATCCCCGAGGACTGGCGTAGTTCGTTGGTTATTCAGCCTCTGCCACAAACCATGGCTAGGGATACTCACGAAGGCAGGCAAACTGCGTGGGTTACAGCCTTTCAAGGACGCTATGGGTCCCGTTTTGGAGTTTTCTACACGGACGCGTCTGGCCATGGACATGGCAGCCGTAGTCCATCAAAGGGTCCCCGTTCAAGGACTTACTTTTCGAGCCCCAGACATTACTCACATGGAGTAGGTCACCATAGCTTTCGCCGCAGCGGACCCCGTTTCTAAGATCATCATTACAAATTGGTGGAGTGCTTGTCGAAATCTGACAAAGGTCGCAGCATCAATCGCGTCGCTCGAATCTTAAGGGGGTGTCTAGACCACCCAAACACACGTTTAGTGATCTGGAGGCCAGCTCACGCAGGAGGAGTTAGTAACGAGGCTGCCAAAGCCTCAGTCCGTACACTTCATTACCGGAATGTCCTCGTCCTCCATCACTTGACGATTCAGAACCTCATCCGGTCGCCTCCTTTCGCAAAATTACAGCCATGCACAAATCGAACAGGCTGGAATTTCTGCCCCCAGCGACGGGCCTAAATAAGGTGGACGAGCGCTGGATGTTACACCTTTACACCAACACAGTATTGTGCCCGGCAATACTCAGGCATTCCAATCCCCCTTTTTCAGGGGAATGCCCACATTGTGATCATCCGCTTGCGGATACTTTCCACACAGTGTGGGCATGCCCAACTAAACCGGCGCTCCCCCCAATCACTTCTCCTTCACCCCCCTTCCCGAGAGAGCTGAGAGGCTGCACTGCTCGGCTTCACAGCCTGTGAAGATCAAAGAGCCCTCGCATCCAGGATGCGTGCCGCCGCGGACGCCACAGGGATCCCGGAATAAGGACTCCTTTTAGAATTTATGCAGATCGGGCCTTGAGGCCACCCGTATCTCTCTTACTTGTAAATAAGTGTTTTTCACCACCACATCATCCACATGGATATGGTTCATGTGGACCAAATTTCGTGTTACGTGACCTCAATAGATTACGAAATATATGACTGGTGCAAACATGATAATCCTGATACGCATGTCATGTAAGAACATGGCAACATACTACGCTCATAGCATGCTCGTGGCTGTTTCTCTAGCTCCACCTATACTGAATTGGTATCACCTGACGTGAATAGATGACGAAGGTAAACGAAACATCCAAACATGATAATCATGATATGGAAGTCATGTACGGCATCATTTACCTCCACCTCGTAACGTTGTGCTATTTTAAAGTGACATATCAACCTTTCTCATTCGTGCTTCGCATATCATCGATTCCCATTGTACATGATATCTGCCAATTCTCTTTGTCGGAGGCAAAATTTACAATACTTGGCTGGTTGTACTTTTTGCTAAATCTACCAATGCGGTGTGATCTTTTCAGTTACATAACCATGATTTCAATACGAGTTAGGCAGATATTCTTAATCAGTTCTTCACACTGAGCCACCGTTTCCGCCTTATTGTCTTTACCCACCTAAAAGACTAGGTTGGCTCTTCGACTTCTACTTTACAAATCGTTACTTTTTGATCGCAATTCCTGAACTTCCTTTTCGAGCTGTTCGACCACAGTTCCATGTCGTTCTACTGCCTCGTTAAGGATTTCAGTCTGCTCTTCAGCTTCACCCAAGTAATTGTTTATTTCAGACAGCATTGCTTCATTTTTGTTAGTTTTTCATAAATAGTGTCGAGGTTGTTCATCATGCTAGTTTGACCTGCTTGATAAGTATTGAGTAATTCTAAATTACTTTCATTATGGGGGCTAATATTTATCTCCACATCACCGGAAAGTACAATAGTAGGATGAAATACAGTAAGCGGTTAGTAAATAAACAAAACTTCTTATGGCCAGCTTGTTCTTTCATGCGTTTGCTACAACAACCAGTGTTTGTCGTCATGGGAGGAGCCGGCAACGCCCAACGTTTCTACAAATATGAAAAAAGGTAGTGTTCACTTAGCTGTAATACCAACAGAAGAATTAGCTGCATGTCGGCCAGGGTGCCGGCGCCATATCTGACAAAGGCATGTAGACGTACGCCTAAATAAGAATGCACATGGTCACCTGGTCCTTGACGCTCGAACATCATTGTCATATCAGTTTTTGAGAATAGTGCTATCGCTAGCGTTCTTGCCGTTGAAGATTCTTGGCGGTTCGCCGAGGCGGTCCTCTGCAGCCAAGCGACACGATGGCGTCTCCGCAAGTGTCTTTGGAAACTAAGGGATTACCGCCCCTTCGTCGATGGGGTCGAATTCCAGCGCTACTCGAAGAGCGGCAAAAACCTGTAATACCAACAGAAGAATTACCTGCATGTCGGCCAGCGTGCCGGCTCCAAATCACACTTAAAGAAGATAAATACACAAGTACTCAGTAAGAGAACACTGCTTTACTAAACGTGACAACTAAACATGACAAGAGTATGAGAACACTGCTTAACTAAACGTGACACTATGGCCTATGGCAGGTTCTCTATAGTTGCGGATTTGCATCGCGGGAGAGGCAACAGTGTCCATCGCTGGATTACGAACCCGGGTGCCATCGAGGTTCAGTCACACCAAAAAGATTGAACAGTATCACTTTCTAGTCTTCCATGTGTAGTGACAAATACGTGCACTGCTATAGGAACGGCGAAGAAGACGTTTGTCGGGGCGGACGCTCCGGCTTTTTTCAGTTGAAAACCGCTGGCAGCTGTCTCATTGTTGTTCAGTAATATAAACGGTTACCTTACCTGGGCGTATAAAAGTACTCACACATTTGGTTGATAGTGCTGGTTTCCTCAACCTGGAACTCCATCCCCGGACTCTACATCAACCCCCCAGCCGCGCCAACGCCGGATGACATGACCCAGCCACCTGCAGTCATAATCCCATCTATCACCTGTTCTGAAACGCAACGACACTTAGATCCGGTGATTTTAAACGCGACTGATGACCGAGACCCCGAAGACTGGCTGTCCCAGTATGCAGTGGTGAGCGCTGAAAACGAGTGAGGTGACACAGACAAGCTCGGGTACCTTAATTTCTGTCTCGCAGGTGTGCAACAGCTGATGTTTAAGGACCATAATGAAAAAAATGCCGCTGTTCACAAGCTCCACGCCAAACAGCGCTTGCGCAGCCGCGCACAGCGCTCTGGCGATACCTTTACATCGTATACTGAAGATGTTCTGGACCTCTTGCATCGTATCGATCCTGACATGCCCGACAGTGACTAAATTAGGCACTTTCACATGCTTGTTGCCGAAAACCCCCAAGCTGTCAGTCAGCTTAGTCAGCACTGTCAGAGTTAAGACGAGCTGCGGTGAAAGCGCATTTCTACGTGACCCCCAAACCCGACACGACCACGACATCTTCGTTAATCATTGACGCTGTTTCCTTTGAACAAACTCCTCTAACGCAGCAAATCCAGCAGTTTGTCCGAGATGAAGGGGTGTGCCGATTGTCTCTTGTGCCATACGTTCTGACCAGTGCGAACACGCTGACCCCAACGCTCCAAAAGGCAATCGAAGAGCTTGTTTCTGACGCCCTGCCTCCCACAGACTACCTTTCGCGTATCTCCGACCCTCTCTTTTACGCTGAGGCCAAAAGACGATTGTCGCCGTCGCTACCACCCGTCATGGATCCTGCTCAACAGGCCCATTCCCTCTACACAGCATGTCCACCTATATGTCCCCACCCGCCTTCTGTTCCCCAGCCCGCACAACCGTCCACTAACCCTTGGCGCACTTCGCACAACAGGCCAATTTGGCTGCTTTTTGACATTTCATCAGGAATATAGAACGCTACTGCCACCATCCGGATTACACCCCAAGAGCCGGGGAGGTGAGTTATTAAAACCCAAGTGCTGGTGAGCTGAGTTGCGGCTCCTATCGTCCAGAGCTACCACATTCGTCTTCAGTCCCACCCACGTCGGATCAATAACCACCACGTCAACGCGGCTTCGACAGGAATCGGCCGCCCTCACCACGGCACCGTTCCATTTTTCCGATGCTTCCCTCGTTCACCACCAGCCTAAGCGAAAAACTGGCCGTCGAAGTTCCTGATGCAAGAACTGACCACATATCGAAAACTTCAAGACCTTCACTTTTTCCTCCTAATGAACTATAACCGTGCATAGTGATGGTGTACTTGCGCAAGCGCTTGTTGATACCGGTGCTGCCATGTCTTTGTTAAGTTGTAAAATGTGCCAAAGTTGAAGATGCTTACGCTGCATCTTTCCGACGTTACTTTCCGCACAGCAACTGTGCATCACATATTATCTGCTGTGGCGTGCACAGCTCCACTGGTCATTCAGAATATTTTATGTGTAGTCAAATTCGTTGTGTTTTCCCATGTTCGCATGGCATCATCTTAGGCTGGGACTTCCTCTACGCTCGTCATACCGTCTTTGACTGTGTATGGGCCGAACTAGAGTTGTCGACGATGTCTAAACCGCCCCTGTGTGAAGCACCGACGTCTGACAGACCATCGTTTGAGCCATTATCTTCAGGAGTCATTGTGGCCGCGGACACTCATATCCCTAATCTATCCTGTGTCCTTGTGTCACTCGACTGCGATGACGCGCCCTCTGTCGCTGCCTTCTTTATCTCCTCCAACGCCATCAGCTCTCGCAAAAGCTTACTTTTACCGATCGCAGTTGTCACTATTGAAAATGAACGTGGCTTTATCTCTATAATAACCCGCTTCCTTTCTCCTGCCATCTTATTCTGTAGCGACGTCATCGGTCACCGTAAGGAAATTGATTCTGCTTCATTCAGTCACCTACCTGATGACTTGCCATCATCTGACGTAACGCCATTACTCCTAATACCACTCCCACTTCATCTCCTAAGGATTTTTTTTCTATCGATTCACCCTGAACTTTCCACTGCTCAGCGTACAAAACTTCTGGATCTACTCGATTTGCTTCAAGATGCCATATTACAATAGCCAAACTTCTGTGAGTTGCACGTCTGCCTATCGTTCACCAATTTGACACCGGTAGCCATGCACCTTTGCACCAGGGCCAACATCGAGTTTCTCATGTTGAACGTCATGTCATTGATGATCAGGCGAATGATATGCTTCAACGTGGCATAATATAGCCTTCAAATATCCCTTGGGCCTCTCCGGTTGTTCCGGGAGAAAAAGGATGGCAGCATCAAATTCTGCGTTAATTCTCACCGTCCAATTAAGATCACGAGTACAGATGTTTATCTGCCACCCAAAATTGATGACGCCCCCGATCGTCTGCAAGAATCAGAGTTCCTTTCTTTTTTATACCTTTGATCGAGCTACCTGGCAGGTCCCCAGGAATGAAGCTGACCACTGCAAGATTACGTTTGTAACGCCTGACAGATTGTACGAATTCAACGTGATGCCGTTCGGATTGTGTACTGCATCTGCCACCCTCGAACGTTTCATGGACAACATTCTCAGGGACGTTAAATAGAACACATGCCTGTGCAATTTGAATGACGTCATCGTTTTCTCGAATGACTTCAACTTTCGCCTTAGTCCCCTCGCAAGCATCTTGACTTGCCTTACGGGTGCTGGACTGCAGCTCAATTTGAAGAAAAGCCACTTCGCCCGTCAACTCACCATCTTAGGGCGTGTTGTTGCGAGCATGGTGTCCGTCCTGGTCCAGCCAAGCTTCGGATTGTCACCGGCTTTTCCAGGCCGGCTGCAATAAAGAACTCCGTAGCTTCATACGCCTCAATTCACAATTTCGCCGTTTTGTGCGCAATTTCACCGCCATAATCACACCCCTCATGCAGCTACCTGCCGATAACCAAAACATTTCGGTGTGGTCACCCACTTGCGATGAAGCATTCGTCTCTTTACGCAAATTTCTGACATCACCACCTATCCTATACACCGCTCTGATTCAGATGCTCCAGCCGAAATCAATACGGGCGCTAGTGGGGTAGACCTCGGTGCTACTCTTGCCTAGTGTAAATGTGGTTCCATGATTCTATTGTTTCTTACAGTAGTCGCATCCTTAAAAGCGGAAAATAATGGTCCCCCACCATTAACTGATTAGAACTACTCAGTCACGGAAAAAAGAATGTCTTGCCATCATTTGGCCAATCACAAAATTCAGACCTTACACATACGGCCGCCTATTTAATGATGTTACTAATCACAACGCATTGTTTTGGTTGCCGTCATTAAAAGATCCATCTAGTCGCCTAGCTCGATGGGCGCTACGTCTCCAAGTATACGAACGACATTCGTGTAGCTTATCAGTCAGGCCCCAATATTCGGACGTCGACGCTCTTTCTCGCTCGCAACTTCCCCACGATTATGCTAGAGCGTCTGTTTCCAGCTGCGAATGTTCTTCACTTCAACATGCCGACATGTCCTCTGAGCAACGCCAAGATTCATGAATAGCGTCTCTCCTAGAGTACCTGTCTCAGACGTCTCCACATACCGTCAACCGTTTACTTCGATGAACTGCCTATCATTTTGCAATCATTTATGGTCTTCAGCAACGGCAAAAGTATTTATATGATGGCCGCAAATTGTTGCTAATAATCCCTCGCCACCTACTTTCCGATGTTTGTGCCTTCCTTCACGCGCATTCGCATTTTGCCCATACGCAGGTGTAGTCAAGGTGTATGCTCGCCTACGAGTTTGATATTACTGGCGTCGAATGTACCACTTCGTTCAATAGTACGTCCATTCATGTCCTTGTGCCAACGCCGGAAGAGCTTTCCTCACACAACCACGTGGTCACTCCAGCCACAGCCTTGCCCTTATCGGCCTTTCGACCACATTGGAATTCACTTGTGCGGTCCCCTACCATACACACCAAACAGAAACCGCTGATTCATCGCAGTCGTTGACCACATTTAGCGTCAAACTGAAACTTCGGCACTTCCCGAAGCCATTGGGCGTGAAAGCTGCATGCTCATTCTGCGCAATCTCTTCTTTCGGTATGGGTCATCCCGCAAGCTTCTCTGTGACCGTGGGCGTTTCTTCTTGTCGGAAACTGTAAAGGCCCTCCTGAGCTAATGCAACATCGTGTATCGAAAAAACCACCGCATATCGCCCGTAAGCCAACGGGATGAACGAGCGATTTAATCTGACGCTGCGCGACATGCTCTCCATGTATGTTTCCGATGAGCACATTAACTGGGACCGCATACCGCCATACGTTACTTACGCTTACAACAGCGCCATTGAATCTACAACTGTAATTCCGTGTTCTTCCTTCCTTGTGGTCGGGAACTTACCTCGTTTTTGAACACTATCCTTCCACACCACCCAGATCATTCAGAATCGATGAGTTTGGCCGAAGCCGACACTTATGCCGAAAAACGTCGGCAGCTCGCACGTTCGCTCAACACGCACGACCAGGCTCGCCAGAAGTACTCTCATGACCGACGCTCATCTCTTTCGTCATACGCACCTCAACAATCGCGTGAATTCGCATGCCATCGTCTACCCCGGCCTTTCCTCAAAGTTCATACCTAAGTATAACGGTCCGTACCGGGTCCTGCGCCTGACATCACCAGCCAACTACATTGCTGAGCCTATTCAGCCACCTAAAAATCAACGGCACCGTGGGCGTGTAACGGTGCACTTGCACTTCGACCGTTTGAAATTCACTCAGACCCACCAGTCTTACCTGCGCAATAGATCGCCAGGATGGCTCCTTTTAAGTACGAAGCATTTCTTAGTGAACTTCGGTGATGTTGAGCGTATCTATCTATCTATCTATCTATCTATCTATCCACCTACGACCCTTAAGCTCTCCTGGTTGTCTCAATAATGGTACCGATACCCAACTTGGTATGCCATAACATGACTCTATGATGAACATATTTGATCAGTCATAACATGAAAATCATGACATGTATGTCATAAACGACATGCTTTACACTTAATGATCCTGTAGTAAAACTGGTATGTTGCGAAATTCGTATGGTAAGACATGATTGCATGGCAAACCCAAGCTACAGACCCTTACATGAAAATCATTACATGTATGTCATGTAACAACATGACTACACGCCAAGCTCATAATGTGCCCGTGGCCTGTTCGCTAGCGTTACATATACCGAATTTGGTATTACAGTGCGTGAATGAATGACAAAGGTACGTGGCTGGTCAAAACTTGATAACTATGAGATGCGTGCCAATTACAACATGGCAACATGCCAAGCTCATGATGCGCTGGCGGCCGTATCGCTAGCTTCACTATAACAAATTTGGTATTACGTGACGCGAACGGACGACATTGGTAAACGTACATTCAAACTTGATAATCACGACATCTGTGTCATTTAACAACATGACTACATGCCACACTAATGATGCCCTCGCGGCCAGTTCTTTAGCTTCACGTATGCCAAAGTTGATATTACGTGGCGCCAACGGATGTCGAAAGTATGTGACTGGTGTAAACATGATCATGAGATGCGTGTCATGTGAGAACAAGACTAAAAGCAAAGCCAAAGCGCCAATACATTTCGACGTGAAGCGGTGCGCGTGTCCGCCGGCGTTCATTTTGTCGTGTCATGCCGGCGTTGCCATGCCAGGCGCCGGTCTTGCCATATACTCGCATGCTCGCGCCGCGCTGTGTTGCTTTGACGCATGTGCGTTTCAGAACGTCCGGCATCCCTCCATCACGAAAACAGAGAGACACAGTGTTGTCCAGGGAACGCATCGGCACGAAATGCAGCATGTCGCATTTCACGCCAGGTGGTGCCGGGCCACGCCGAATGAGGCTGGTCGCACCTGGCGTCAGACTATAGAGTGCTCGCGCTTTGCTAACGCAGCGTCACGGTGTCCAGCGTGCGCGCTCCTGAACTCTACAATGGAGTATATAAGGCCCTTCGCAACGCGCTCGTGGCCGTTTCGCTAGGTCTACATGTACCAAATTTGGTGTTACGTGACATCAATGAATGACTAAATATATGACTGGTGCAAACATGACAATTCTAACACGCGTGTCATGTAAGAACATGGCAACATACCACGCTCATTTTGTGCTTGCGGCCATTTCTCTAGTTCCATATATACTAAATTTGGTATCACGTGACGTGAATAGATGACGAAGGTAAAAAAATATCCAAACATGATAATCATGACACGAAAGTCATGTACGGCATCATTTATCTTCACCTTGTACGTTGCGCAGATTTTAAAGTGACATATCAACATTTTTCATTCGTTCTTTGCATATCATCGATTCGCACTGTACGCGGCATCTGCCAATGTTTCTACCGGAAAGTGTTTGTAGTGGCAATACGGGCACCGCCCTAAGAACGACGAAGACGTTTGTTGTGGCGGAAGCTCGTGCTGTTTTCTACTGAAACCACTGAAGGTTGTCTCGTTGTTGTTTGGCACATTAAACTGTTGCCTTACCTAGGCGTCTAAAAGTATTCTTACACATGCATCATATTGGGAAACGATTTCTGAGAGATTAACTGAAAATATTCGTGACTCCTGCAATTCATGCGGCACCTAGCGGCATTATAGAGAAGCTGCGTACTGAGGTCCAAACAGTCCAAGCGCAGTCGTACATAGTAGGAGCACGGTAGAATGGAGCCGCCCGGGAAGAAAAAATGAACCGCCAAGCAGATTTCTTCTTTCTGCGTAAGGCACCAGTGTTTACTCTTTAACTCGAACCTAATGAATGACCACTGCATACAGTCAATACATGTCGCTGTGGCGCCCAAAGTATGTAAACCTTCGCAGAGACGCGGTGCGCCGTATGCAATACACGCACAACGCGACCACTTTGAGAACGCCGCTCGCGTGACCAGCGGCGCCGATTAAAAAATTATGCTCTGAGTCAACACCTTGCTCCGCTTCTACAAAGCAATGCGAACTGCAATCGCACTGCAGAAAATTCAATATTTGTGTTAGTGGCAGCGGACGAGATGACTTCCATGAATGAACGAGATAACTTCCAGATGACTTCTATGAAGCGCCCTCTTATGTTCATTTAGTTGCATGGCTTGTAAGTGCAAAATCGCTACGGGACTGCTTTGAAGGTACCAGCAGTTAGCTTACCTACAAACATACTAGGTATTTTGCGAAATTGACTTTCACATACTGTACTATTACCATTGGTGCGCGAATGGCTGAAAGAGGGATTAAGGTGTGCTGCTATAGCAAACCTGTTTCGGAACAGATATTGACAGCTTTGTCTTCAGCATAAAGTTGGAGGACCTACTTGACTTTGAATGTGTGAGGTTAGACAGCTAGCCTTGTGTTTAAAATCATCGGCAGAAGTTTAAAAGTTGCACAGGGAAAATTGTACATACCTTCGTATCTGTCCTGCATAAGGTTTCATTTTCAGACCGCCAATTTTCTTTCTGTCAAACGATCGAGCATGGCACACATGCCTGTAACTCAAGCCTTTCTATTGTTATTAAAAAAACATCAGCTAGCGAAACACAATCTATGATTTCGGTGTGCGTCCAGAAGTCATCAGGCCAGGTTTCATTATCTCAATTTGACGTGTTTCATTTCCCCACAGCGCACACTGATTGGACATTTCTGCCATTTAACACAATACTCTGAAGTTTACAAGCCATTACCGATTCTTTTTAGAAAGTACAATGAAGTATGCCTTCAAATATTCTAGGCTTGATGAAGTCATGCTGATAAATGCGACTATGTGGTAGAGTAGCTAACAGTGACCTTTTCTTAAGAAAGACCTCACATTGAAGCTACGGCACACTATACTTGAGTAGAACGGAATTCCATTCAACATATTTGGAACACTTACTCGGTCAATCACTGAATAACTCGATGTTGCTGAAATTATATAAAATAGCCAGTACAATTCTCTAGTGTGCACTGAGCCGTACCAATGATGCAAACATTAATTTGAAAAAATGTTTCCAAACCATCCGATAACAATATCTCTGTAACACACCTACGACTCAAAACCACGGCATGATTATCACGGAAGCCGTAGTGGACGACTCTGACTGTCGGGTGTTCTTCACTGTGCACCTAAATCTAAGTACAGAGGTCTCCAGCTTTTCTCCTGGATTGAAGTGCTGCTTGCCACAGCCAAGACTCTACCCCATAAGTTGCCCGGTCAACAGTCCCGCATCATAGGCACCAGACCACCATGGCAGTCGATTTTCAGGGTCATGACCAAATAAATCAGGACGATGGGCGAAAATCCTAAAGATGCTCGAACTACATCACTCTGATGTATGTAGAGGACCCATATTTCTAGCTTCACACTGAAGTGTGACACGTGCGCGGATAAACTTGTGAGCCACTAAATTTATACAATATAGCGCTGGTGAAGGTGTGTGTCCTTATACTGTTACGCAGTTCGCCTGTGCACCTGACAGTCCATATGTGCTTTCCTTTACAGATTCGGCGTGGACGTTGATGGCGAAGGTTACGCTCGAAAATGCCTCAACTCTGTGGATTCCTCATGGGAAGCGGAAAGCTGAATATTCCTTTTTCTTACTCATATTGTACGAAAGCTCAAATAACAGCAGTTCTCAGGTCAGTACACCATGAATTTGGCACTCGAATTCCGGACACGCAACTATTATGTGAGACTTTGCAACGTGAACTATAACATACTTGTACTGTTAGTCTATACATTGCCTACATACGCTGGTGCGATCAAAGTGACATCATTCCTAGCTTCGGCAAGTTTGTTTAGGTAAGCAGAGGTGCAAATAGCATTACTTTTAATGAAAATACCAATCTCTAAGCACAAATACGAAAACCTAAATCTGGCTTTTGCAGAAGCATTTTCAAGATTCTCATTAAAATGTGCTTGTCGGGTATTTGAAACTCATTTAATTATTAAAGGATGACAACATAAAAGGCTTTTAGCCAACACATTTCTTCAGTTCAGGCATTGCAGGTAGCGGTCACTAAAGAAGCGGTTCATTTAGAATATGCGCCTATACTTTGGTTCAAAACGTGCCACCGCCAAGAAAGGGACCATTTTACTGCAGCTTTTTCTTAGTCAAGGGTGAATCAAGGGGCACAGGTTCACCTGGTCGCTTGTGTTCTTCAGATTAGTTATCCTACTTGAACCTTTCAAGAATTTTATAAAATGTATAATTTTGTAATGACCGCCACAAATTCTTTGTCATCCTGAATGATGCCAACAAATCAAATACTACACATCGCTGCATGTAAAATACGCTACTATTATATTTGGTTTTCGTAACACCTTTCCTACAATGCTGAAGTCATTGTAATTACTGTACACTGACATTGCAATTTCCATGTCTATTATATTTTCTCTTGGGTCATAATTTGTACAGTGGATGCATGCACAATATGACCAAAGGAGAAAATCCTTATATGACACGGTTGCGTCACCTTGCAATTTTTAGTAACATGTATTTGTATATGTATCTATTTTACCCTCAATCGCACATAGTGTTACAGAGGGAAGTGGGGTACACAAAAAACTATAACCAAGAGCAAACATAGTAACATCAAAATAATAAATATTACAAGACATAAATATTTGATGTTCGGCAAACGACTGAACGACTGTGTAAGTATCATCAGAAACAGGGTGGAAAGAGAGTGCAAAAACATATACGTACAGTATACACATCACACGTCATCACGTAAGTAATTCTGTATTGCAGATGAACACAAGTCATGATTTGAGATGGAACCCATGTCCGAGGGAAGGTGGTTCGAGTCATTGGATGTGTGTGGGACGAAGTAATGGTGGAAAATGTTAGTGCGGCAGCTAATGACATGTACCTTATGTTGATGATCTAAACCGGCTGATAGGGTGGTAATGAACTGAGCTTTCAAAAGTGGGTGATTGAAATTGTTGTTAAAAAAGTGGCCCTGTATCTGCATGTAATTTGTAAATGTCATCGAAAGGCGATAGTCCTGCGCGTGAAGGGATTAAAGAAAACATTTATTTGATGTTCTGTGCAAGACAATCGGTGAATGGTATTCAGGACGCGCTGCGTTAGACGGCCTCGAGCGTGCAGCGCAGGCGAACAAGCGCATCAAGTTAGGTCACACGTGAGACATGGGCGCCATCTGGCAGTTTCTTTTAGAAAACAAAGCGCGTCGCCGTGCGCGCCCCTCTCAGAGGTGATAAGGTGTAGAACGCGAGGTGGTGGGTAGGTGCCACCACCATCTCGTCTTAGCAAAGCGTTGGAAACACTCCCTGTTCCGTGCAAGCGTTGCATGGTAAGTGCAGCGTGATAAGCGCTATGGTCCCTAAAATTACTTATGTATCCGTTTTCTAGTAAGAGATGCAGATGCAGAATATATGCGTGTTGTTATTGTGCCCCAAACATGCGCAATAATTGCTTCCTAATTGACAATTGCACAAGCATGAACGCTCAACTTGAGCGACATTGGTGGTCGCTGCGGACGGGGTCGACGGGGGTCGATCATTTCTAGTACCCGATGCCGGTAAGAATTGACAAACAGACAATTGTACAGACAGACAGACAGACAGACAGATAAAAATTTTTGCGTGGAAGGTCCCCAAGAAAGACTATCGTCTTTCAAAGCATGAGACGAGATGTTTTGCGACGTTATTCAAGTAGTCGGCAAGCTTCTAAGGCCGCGGCCTTCTCCGGCAACGTGGGCAGCCAGCCTGTACGCCAGCATGGCCGGTGTACATGCCGGAAAGGTTGCTGCTCAAGGCCATGATTCCGCAAATTCTCACTAGACGCCACGCCACCTCCTAGGGCGTTTAGGGCGTTAGGTAGCCTTCATGTGCATTCCACAAGGCGTCGGTTTTCGATGGCCTGTGCGCTCACCTCTTTGCGACTTCGTCCACTTCGTTCTAGTCGCTTCATAGGCATGGCACCACGTGACAAGTTCCTACGATGAGTGTTGCGCACGAGTACCGATATCTACCAAGCACCCTCACCGGCGTGCTCTCAACCCCGTTGAAGAACACCTGGTACCTCCATATCTGTGATTTATGAGCGTTGGCATTTGACTCACGGCAGCGGCAAGGACAGTATAAAGGGGCAGGTGGTTAACGTGTTGATCAACGTGGCTAGTACTGTTCTGTGCCGGCTGTGGAACGTGCTTGACAGCATTGCCTTCAACGTACTGTACACATCATGCACCGGCTTGTTAACAAACCTTTCTACAGAAACGGCCTCACCATGATAAGCTTCGTGCATCTCCGAACAAGCTCCTCTAACATCGTTCACTTTGTGGATGTGGCGGCAATTTTTTTTTCCTTTGGGCAGAAGGGCAAGATCAGACTCAATACGTCTTAGCAGCTGTACTTAATAAGTAAGCAATCATACGTAGACGTGATATGAGCTTCTACTTCTATACACGAAAGGTATTTTTAAACTCTATGTCTATCTTCTATGGCAATGAGGAACGTGACGAACGAAGCTATTATGAATACGTCGCAAGCTCATTGAACAAGTCATGTTTAAACATAGTTATTTTCCAACATAAAATATATTTGACTTGAAGAGGAGTATCCACCGTGCTAAAAGAACATTGCTCTAATATTTCAATAAAACCAAGATGTCTTCTGGTTCTACTCCTTCTCTCACACCTTTCCTTCAACCATAAGTTTCGATTATATGGTAGGTTTGAGATAAAAATACTAATGCTCAGTCCATGTCTATTTCGGAATACTAACTGCAATGATAAATCAAGTTTGTAAAAGATGTATCTGCTGATTTCTCGTCACTGAGCTGAAAGTTAGGATTAAAATACAAGGGAGGACTACACAATGCGTTTAACTATGAGGGGTGTATTTACAATACTTTGTTTTGTGATCAGAAACGATGCTGCTCTACCTGAGATATTTGTTGTTTACAAGTAGAAACAATTAACGCACTCTGTTGATATTCCTTCAGCAGCTTTTAGGTGCAACAGTGTGAAGCCACAATGAGATAGTGCCAATGACAGCCATAGCACTGCCAATTGTATCTCCGAATTAAAGGGGTTGTATGACAATACCACACGTGCTGATGAAAATCAAATGGCCAGTCTTCCACCAATCTACACATTAGAAAGCACTTGAATTTTTCCGCTCCGTTCGTTCACTTCGTCACAAGTGTCTCTAGTCAGGCTTGTTTGCGCCTAAGTCAACATACCCCTATCAGTAATTATGTAGATAAAGCTTTTTGACGTCTGAAGCTTTCAAGAGGCCTCATATTGTAGCACGGGTCATCACATGCATAAGAAAGATCTCGTCGCAAAAAAAAATCATATTGAAAGGTTTTCTCGAAGGTTAGACGTTGAGTACATGACTGCACTCCACGTGAACCATCCTAATTCAACGCCATTGGCGGGACATTCGGATAAATATTAGCTAGATCGCTTCCTTGTCATATACTGTAGCCCACAATGCCGATTTAGCAACGAGCAAGACGCAGCGAATGGACTTTGGAAGAAGCTTGGTGGATCGGCTGCAAAAGGAAGCGCTCAATGTTGCCTGAAGACAATGTAGCACTTAAACGGAAACGACAAATTGCAAGGCACGGTCAGAATGTGGACACACTTCTTAAGTCATACCTACCGAAGCGTGACGTGTCAGTAGGCCACACAGTTATTCACTCATGTGGCGCTCTCAAATTTGCCTCTTGAATCCCGTACTGGTCATTAACTCGAAAACAATCCTGTATACATTTTAAGGAGCTCATAAAATACAAAAAATATTACCAAACTCGCCACGACATTTATTCAAAACCATTAAGAGCCTTACTAAAGTGGAAGGACGAAAGATCCATCCCCTTTACACGAAAACTGTATTGCGCCCGGCAATCCTAAACCACTTCAACCCCGCTTTCACGGGAAGTGCGCGCAGTGTGAGGACAATTACTGTGATATTTTCTACGTGGTGTGAGCATGTCAAAACACCCCAAATCTCACACCTATACCCACTCCTTCCCAGGAGAACTGGAAGGCCGCCCTGCTGGGCTGCCCTGACCTGATGGCCCAAAGGGTCTTGGTTGAGCAAGCCAGGGCCATGGCTGACGCCAATGGCATCCCGTAAGGTGGAGCCCACCTAATATTTGTACGGGGCGGCCCCTTAAGCCCCGCTTCCCACCCTCCTTGTACATAACTTTCACGTATAAATATTTTTCACCACCACCTGAAGCGTTTTTCATGCGCCTCTGTGTATGCTGCTCCCGTATCGCACACCTGTTGTGCAGTTTTTGTAATTTTCTGATTTCGCAACCTCGCGTCATGTTAATGTCAGTGACACGCCGTCGTTCTACCTACTGTTGTCTACCTACTGTTGTCGCCGTGGTTCTACCTACAACGCCACTTCATTGCTCCTTAATCACACCTCGAACGCCAAATCCTTTTCATGGCACTGTACTTGACTATGTCGAAGATTGGATCGTTCATTACGAGTTCATTGTCGTGCACAACTAGTGGGACGACGCAGACAAACTGCGGCAAGTCTATTTCAGTCTTTTGGAAGGTGCACGTGTGTGGTATGAGAACCGAGCAGGTATTCTTACACCGTGGGAAGAGTTCAAACGCCGACTTCAGGTGACATATGCCAGCCCTGACCGTCCGGAGAAAGCTGAGCGCGATCTGCAGTCCCGCATACAACTGCCGAATGAAGGGGTTGCGATGTATGTCGAGGACATGACGCGTATTTTCCACCGAGCTGACTCCGGCATGCCAGAAGAAAAGAAGGTACGGTACCTCATGCGTGGGGTGAAAGAGCAGCTTATCGGTGGGCTTGTGCGCAGTGCTTCCAAGACTGTGTCACAATTTCTCAGAGAAACCGTCACTATCGAAAGCACTCTTAGGAACCGGGCCCCATCATACGAATGGCACGTCAACGCTTCAACTACGGACTACTTGGAAGCTTTCGGTGGCCAAATAGATTTCTTTCCGAGAGCTCATACGTTCAGTCATCCGCGAAGAACTCCAGAAGCTTTCAGTGCCCTCGCCGCCCACTATTTCCTCGTTGTCCAGCGTAGTCCAAGATGAAGTCCAGCATGCCTTAAGAGAACCTCCTTACATGTGGGATTATGAACCACCCAGTGACTTCCCCCGCATGCCGTATGCTCAAGCTTTGCGGCAACCTGTTACACCTGCAATTCCGCATCCCACCGTGGCCCCAGCCATGCTGCAGACGGTCCAAGCGGCGCCATAATACAGCGCACCTCACCTGATTTCACGGAAATCAGACGTCTGGCGTGCACCAGATTGACGTCCTCTCTGCTTCCACTGTGGCGAAGCTGGGCACCAATACCGACACTGTTCTTACCGACAACTTGGACTACGCGGATTTTCGACGTACTCACCGCCACCCAGGTTCGGTCAGTGGCCCCCTGAAATTGAAGAGTATGTGGCTCAGCAGCGCAAAACTTTGTCGTCCTTGCACCAATCATGCACCAATTCGTACTGCTGGCGGGCACATCGTCACGCCACTCGGCGTTTGCCACAGCACGAATACAGATTTGTGGTTCTACCTTTGTTGTCAGCTTGAGCGTTCTCCGTCAGTGTTCTCGAGACGTGATCATCGGCATGGACTTCCTGAGGAAGCACGGTGCAATCATCGACATTCGACAACCCCTCGTCACGTTTTCAACAAAAAGCGCCACACCAGAGCATAATCCCGGCCACGATCGAGTATGTCTGCGTGCAATTGACGATACTGTGATGATACCACCACACTCAAGTGTTATGGTTCAAGTGGCGTGTAACGAATCAGCACACGGTGAAATGGTAGCGGAGAGCAATCGATCCCTACACTTTTTCCAAGGTGTCTGCGTAGCACGAAGCCTAGTAGACCTTCAGGCTGGCCACTGCGAGGTTCTTGTTACAAACTTCAGCAACGAGAACCGACACCTTTTCATTGATACTGTCATCACCTATGCCTACCTAGTAACCAATGTGACTGAGTGTTTTGCTTCTGAGGCAACCAATAATGCCGAAGCACCTCTCCGGTGTATTGACCTGAATCCAATGCTTTCTAACGACAGCAAACGAAGGCTTAACGACCTGTTAATAGAATTCCACGCCTATTTGCATGTTTATCAAAAATCCGTCAGACATCTATTATCAGACACCGAATCATCACCTACGGCGACGTGCATCCTATACGGCAACAGCCTTACCGAGTTTCACCTACCGAACGACGCGTGATTCACAAGCAAGTGAGGTAAATGCTTCAAGATGGTGTAATACAACCATCAAGCAGCCCTTGGTCATCGCCAGTGGTCCTTGTAAAGAAAAAGGATCGTACACTTCGCTTTTGTGTCGATTATAGAAAGCTGAATAACGTCACAAAAAAGACGTGTACCCGTTGCCTCGAGTGAAAGATTCTCTTGACAGGCTGAGGCGAGCAAAGTACTTTTCCTCAATAGACCTCAAGAGTGGTTACTGGCAAATTGAAGTTGATGAACGTGATCGCGAAAGCGCTGCTTTTGTAACTCCTGACGGTCTGCATGAATTCCGAGTGCTCTCTTTCGGTCTCTGTTCCGCTCCGGCCACATTTCAACGAATGATGGATACCGTTCTCGCTGAGCTCAAGTGAAAAAGTTGCCTCGTTTATCTAGATGATGTCGTTGTCTTTTCAAGAACGTTTGACGAGCACCTTCATTGGCTTCGGAGTGTTCTTGAAGCTATACGTTCCGCTGACCTTACCCTCAATCCCGAGATGTGCCATTTCGGCTAAACAAAACTGAAGTTTCTGGGTCACGTTGTGAGCGCTGCAGGCGTTCGTCCCGATCCCGAGAAGATTGCCGCTGTGGCCGCTTTGCCAGCTCCGACAGACAAGGAAAGACTTCGACGATTTCTGGGGCTCTGTCCATACTATCGCCGCTTTATCGAAAACTTTTCTAAAATTGCGGAGCCACTTATCAGACTTGCGCGTGACGACACCCCATTTCTCTGGAATGACGAACAAGTGACTGCCTTTGCGGAACTGCAACATCGATTATCTTCCCCTCCTGTGCACGGTCATTTCGATGAGGACGCTGACACAGAGGTGCGCACTGACGCAAGCAACATTGGTCTCGGAGCTATCTTGGTGCAAACACAAGATGGAACCGAACGTGTGATAGCCTATGCGAGCCGCACTTTATCACGTGCCGAAACCAACTATTCAACGCCACAGAAGGAATGTGCCGCGTTAATATGGGTGATTACAAAGTTCAGGCCTTATATCTATGAGCGCTCATTGAAAGTTGTGACTGATCATTACGCTTTATGTTGGTTGGCTAACCTCCGAGACCCTTCTGGGCGCTTAGCGCGATGGAGTCTGCGACTTCAGGAGTTTGATGTCACCATCGTATACAAGTCGGGTAGAAAGCATGAAGACGCCAACACGCTATCACGAGCACCTCTGGAATCCGACCATACAGCTGTAGAAGACGACAGTGCCTTCCTGGGGACTCTCAGTGGGGCGGACCTCCTCAGTAAGCAACGAGCGGACCCCGAGTTAAGGCCCATCATTGGTCAATTAGCAGGCAGCACCACGTCTCTTCTTCGTCCACCTTCCCGTACGGGGCCGTCATTTTGCTTACGACACGGCATATTATACAAGAAAAACACCCGTGCTGGCACCAGATCTTATCTTCTAGTCGTTACTGAAGGCCTTCGTGATGATATCCTATTAGCCTGCCACGACGAGCCGTCATCCGGCCATCTGAGATACTCACGGGGGCTCGACCGGGTACGACAGCTATATTTCTGGCAAAACTCTCATCTTGTGTAAAACGCTACATGAAAAGATTCCGCGAATGTCAGAGTCGCAAGTCACCACCTGGAAAGCCTGCAGGCCTGCTACAACCCATTGACCCACCGCGTAAGCCGTTTGACCAAGCTGGAATGAACCTCCTTGGACCATTTCTTTTGTCTCACTCTGGAAACAAGTGGATCATCGTCGCAACTGATTACTTGACGCGTTACGCTGAAACGAAGCCACTGCCACGCGGTATAGCATCTGAAGTCGCCCAGTTTTTCATACACCACATAGTGCTTCGTCACAGCGCCTAGTCATTCATCATCACTGACCGAGGGACAGTGTTAACGGCAAGACTGTTGGACGACATATTCAAGCTCAGTTACACAAACCACCGTAAGACAACCGCATACCACCCCCATAGTAACGGCTTGACAGAAAGGCTAAACAAAACACTGGCGGACATGATTTCTATGTACGTGGATGTGCAGCGTAAAACGTGGGAGGAGATCCTGCCGTACGTAACGTTTGCGTATAACAACACCGCAACCCAGGAAACGACAAGGTTCACACCCTTCCACCTTATTTACGGTCGGGACGTGCAAACCATGCTAGACGCCATGATTCCTAGTGACATCGACCAGCACCAGCAGCTAACTCCTGATGTCGAGGATTACATTCAGTGTGCAGAGGAAGCACGTCAACTAGCTCGCGTGCACATAAGATCGCAGCAATGTAAAGACTCCCGAAGGTACAACATCCATCATCGACCAGTTAACTATCAACCTGGCGACCAAGTGTGAGTTTGGACTCCTGTTAGACGGCCAGGCCTCACCGAGAAACTCCTGAGCAAGTACTTCGGACCCTACAACGTATTACAAACAATAAAACGAGGTCAACTACGAAGTTATTCCAGACGGAGGCTCACTAACGACCCACCGCCACTCACCACGAACAGAGATTGTGCATTTCGTTCACTTGAAACCTTATTTTACGCGGTAATACTCGCCTTATTGTGCCAGGGCATCAAACATTTTTGCGTTGTCTGTAGGGTATCGAACGAACCTGGAACTGTGTGATTTTTTTTTCCTGTGACCTGCCACAGACATATTTTTGCACCTGCATATGCCCTGTACACTATAAGTATCGTTTCTTCCTTTCTTTTCATTCCCTTATGGGCCCTGCTGTCCCTTTGTGTATGAGCATCGTGTCGATGCTACAATGGGAGGGCGAATAATGCCACCTAGAGTTGTGAGCCGGCAAGCCCTAGTGCGCCAAAATGGGCAAAGAGAACAAAGAAGAAGTGTGTTAGCGCTTCGTTTAAAGAGACACGCTGGTGTGTTTCAGCCCTGCTGTTCCTGTCTTGTCTTCACGGCTCTTGTTGCGTGACAATATGTTATTTCGTTGCATCCTTTCTGGTTGAGAAGCGTAGTTCAGGTTTCGGATGGCTTGTTGATCTTCACGTCACATTAAAATTCATTGTTTCGACCTTGTGGCCCGACAATGCACAACAAACGCTCATATCCATCTGCGAAGACACTTTTCCCTTTCGTGTTCACACAGATTATAATGATAGAGGGATCAACCAAGAGGGAAAAATAATTTGCTATCTTTTCATTTCTGTTTTCTTATTTCTTTCATATTTGTTTCAACGGCTTGAATACTGTTGCGTTTGGTTTGTAATACAGGGCTGTTCTAAGTTACTGAACACCACAGCGAAATTTATATATGAATTATTCATTAGAGGTATGGCTTGTTATTTTCGCCATGACAGAAAGCAAAACGCAACAACTATAGCTACAGTCGCTGTTGCCGATAGAACAAATAAATTGGTGTATCTGATAAGTTGAAATAACTGTTTTACTGTCCAATTAGCCCAATATTTGTAAAAGCAATGTTCTTCGTTTGTTCAGTGGCCTGTCTATAAAATTTATATGTATTTTGTTCTTTCAGGCGATTGTCTTGTTTAAGACGACAAATGAAAACTAAGACATCAAAAGGCCTTCCAATGCCTCGAAAAATAGCACGAACCGATTACTGCGATGCCATTGGTGCCGTAAACTGCGATGTAAGCGTCTATCTCATTCTAACTAATTGTCATGCGTTACTTTTTGTGTGACACCGGTATTTAATGAAGTTTTCGGATTTAGTAAATGCATGGCTTGATGATTTTTGATCGGGAAATATTTTCTGTATACAATTTGAATCAGTAATGGATTTTTTCTAGAAACAGCGAACCCTTATCAAGGGCTTCCACCTATTCGACAAAAAACACCATTGTCTATGTCTTGCCTAAATTTGAGGAATGTATGTCATGAGCGTACGCATCAAACAATAACTATTATTGTCTAACGTAACTCCTGCAAAATCTTCACATGATAGTTGTTATGCAATTGTTCCTTATTACACGAGAGCCTTAAAGTTCAAAGGTAGCTTTCCCCACGCTCCCCGCAGGGAAAGCAAGAATATAATGGTGTATTGGGCAAAAAATATTTCGTTTGACTCAGGTATTACAGCAGTTATAGCTATTAATATATTTTCAATGGCTTAGTTGTCAGTGCAAATATATTGAAAGCTGTTATTAAATCACATCAAGGGTCACGTGCGCCTTCAGTGTCCACCAACGCCGCTAGTGTCTGGGACCGCTATCGCGCAAAATAAGAAAAAAAACTTAACAAGGTAAAAATGCGCCAAGGACAGAATGTGATTCGAAAGGGCGCCCTTAGTCTACCAGCCGAGCATTCCACCACAGAGCCACACCAATGCCTACAACAGCATTCTAAACATGCTGTTGTCATGTTTTATGTCAACAAAGTAATTGAGGTAATATTGTTACAGAGAAAAGGCCATCAGTTCAAACAAAGGCTCTTGCTTGTTCAGGTCCCCACGCAATAGTCACATTTCTTTTCAGTAGCTCCGTGAGCGGGCGTGCGACGTCAGCGAAATTCTGCACATATCTACGAAAGTAAGAACA
>WOVY01015818.1:0-24392 GCA_013436015.1 Rhipicephalus annulatus
TTGACTTTGGTCACGAATGTGCCGACAGTCGTCACAAAACTGGTCTCTACAAATCTATACTCACTACCATTATACACGAAAAAGCAGTAAAACATGAAGTATATCCCTTAGCAATTGTGCTGCTGGTTTTCAATAGCTGTGCGGGAGTACGCTCTCGCAGGGCTAGAAAGACGAATCGATCTCTCTTTTTTACAAAAACAATTTCTTCAATTAATTTTCCGAAGCCACCCGGGTAAAAAAAAAAACGGAAAGCAGGTGCACCAAAAGGCATTCTTAGAGTATCGACATACCAAACGACATGTAAATATAACCCTTTGTATCCTATAGCGTCCACATAAGTGGACAAAACATATCCAGTCTAGTGCGATATGGTAGCCAGCGCATTGCCTTAAAAATCGATTTAAAATGATGGTATTGCTTGAGAATCCCTCATTCCTATATTGCAATTTTCGGACGTTACCCCAAAAAATTATTGGTATTGCTTGAAAATGTCCTAAAAGTCATATATATGTGTCCATTTCTCCGAACAGCTGTAGGATGCGCACAAAAAAATGACGTTCTTCTCTAGTCGCGTATATGAAATTGTATGCCTACATCGTTTTTATCAGTTTAATCTAAAAACACAAGTTGTTTTTTTATTTGTTCGCCTTTTTTTGAGAAAAGGAAGTGCTTGTTAATGTTTTTGTGGGTATTCTGTTGCATTGCGAACCACGAAACTTTTGTGAGTTGAGCTGGCGCTGTGGTGTCCGTTTGTAGACAGGCATGCCGAGCTTGTGTAAAAAGCTGATAGACCACCAAATGAGACTAGTACCCGCTTCGTTGTCAAGTGGCCCTGCAAGAATTTATAAGTTATGTGTAAAATTCATTTGCTTTATTCGGAATGTACAGTAAGTGCTCAAGATATACATGTCATAATTTTGTAGTTGACGAGCGGAAAGCGAATGTGCGGACTCGGGAAGCAGCGATAATTAGGGCGTTGAAGCACAGCCATCAACAAGCTAAGGTACCTTGAACAATGTTACTGCTAATGATGAAAGCATTCAGTTTAACGTAAAACCATGAAAGCTTTGGTAATGATAATAAACAACACTAAAGATTATGATGATGATGATCACTGAAGTGAAGCTGTGGGCAAGCAACCTTGAATGGTACTACTCATAGTGTTAATGAAAGCTTTGGACATATGGAATAAAGCATTAAGGATGTCGATAGTTAGCTATGATGAAACGTATACGTAAATAATGAACCAGAGCCGTTTGCAAGATGCCACGTGAACTATTATGATGATGATAATAAGAATGAACGAGGTGAACTGGAGGTGTTTTCGGTAATTAGGGATGGCGATGATAATAAATAACACGCTGAAAAGAGTTTTTGGCAGCTGCTATTCTCATGTACAATCAATAACGATCATTTACCTTGCGCAACTCGTGTTACCATCGTCCACATATGTTGACACTTGTTTTCTTCTATAACTAAAGCTAACTGCTTCAGGTGATCACTTTATTCGCACTTACGTTTGTATTGCTATTACATATGAGTAAAAACACTAATTGCACCCATGTATTGGCTGCTGAAAACAGATGGGTAATCGCTCAATTGGGATCCTTCTGAGTGTGTATGTACACGTTCTTTGGAGCAGCGGAAAACGACGCACCAATAAGAACGACGAGGAAGAGGGAGGACAGCCACTAAGAAAAGTGGCTAATAGCTTCGGAGCCGGCCGGACAGTCACACCTTGAAGAGACCGAATGAGTTTTGAAATGCCTGTTTTCAATTTTATTGCTAAAAACTATAGACTATAAAAGTGGCCAGAGAGTGTGTTTTACTCGCATAATATGACTTCTTTCCGGGATGTTGTTCGGGTACCTGCTTACCGGTATCGCCGGTAAGTTGTTCTTCTAAATTGCATCATAATGCCACGGTGATGTCGCACTGCACAATTCGATAGCCAATGCGTGAACTGAAGATCGAAGTGTTTGTTGAACGAACCTGTGGCCGCAAACCAAGTCGCTTCAGCAGTACAATAAAAGCGGTCAGCATAGAGTCGTCAGTCGTCGGCGATATGGCCTACATATACAGGGTGTCCCAGGTAACTTGTCAGAGTTTAAAAATATTCCGGCACACGCAATTATGACGCGACCAAATGCATGTAGCTCGTCATTGCCTGGAGTTGATCAGGCTATTTTTTTGTGTTCTCAAATATTGTTTCATTAAATCTGTTTAATTCACTAACTTTTCAAGAAACGAAGAGGGATAAAAATTTCAATGAGAACGTTGTAGATCAGTTTGAAAAACGCCCAAAAAGATCGTTTTGAACTTTAAAATCTATTAGGTATTAATGTTTTTCTGCTACTTAGAAATCCCCGTGAAATACAAAAATACCATGTAACAAACCCACTCGCGTGTCAGTGCGCACATTATTCTAGTGTTCCCTATCGTTCTGCGTACGAACGACACATTTCCTTCACCCTGGTCATAACAGCAATAAGCAAGTAACGGCGCTCACGGCGGATAAAGCAGTCTCGGCCTTGCCGAGAGAGCACAATCGGGCAAATGCTATGGTAGTTCGTACACAGAACGTTAGAGAGCACTAGAATAATGATGCGCACTGACGCGCAAGCGGGTTTGTCACGTGGTATTTTTTGTATTTCGTGGGCATTTGTGTTTAGCAAAAAACACTAATACTTAAGAGATATAAAGTTAAAAACTGTCTATTCGGACGTTTTGCGAACCGATCTACAACTTTCTCATTTGAATTTTTGTCTAACTTTATTTCTTCAAAAGTTAGCTCATTAAAGAGATCTAATTAAATAATATTTGAAAACACAAAAAATCGTCTGACTAACTCCAGGCAACGGTGAGCAACATGCATTTGGTTGCGTTGTAATTGCGTGTGCCGGAATATTTTTAAACTCTGGCTACAGTTACCTGGGACACCCTGTATAACGCGTTGCCGGTTATGCGTTAGCCGTGGCATGTTCCTGTCTAAATACCGGTGGTCACACATGCGTGCTATAATAATGCCGCAGCTCATGTCATGTGCGTAATTTGATTACAACAATCGAAGACATTCAAGAACATTCCGATACATGCCGGCACTTCGGTCAAGAGAATTTTTCACGCATATAACTCAAAAACAACACTTGGCTGCAACGGACATTTATGGAGTCCGATGATGAATTGAATATGGGAAGCGACATGATTATTTGTGTGGACACTTGATGGAGCAAAACATATACCTTCCGTAGATTGTGCGCGTTGGTTGGGTTTGTCAGCCTTAATCAAGCTGGACATGCCTACGTTGCATTCGCTGTATGTAGCAAGTTAGGCTGATGTGCAGGATGAACATTTAGGCCATGTAGTTTACTCGATGTGAGCAAACCATCCTCTAAGAAAAAATATTGGCAGTATAGATGCGTTTATTCGACCCACTAATCGACACTAGGCGACAATCTGTAATGAAAACTTTGAGGCAGAGCACCGGCTCCCAGCACGAGCGGCGTTCTGTAAGAAAGAAGTCGAAGAGGACAACCCGCTAATAGTCTTTTGAGAGGGTGACCCATTAGACAGTTTGAAGACTTCACTGCAGTAGCAATGTCTTGGTATTCACCATAACATTTTTTAACCTCCCTTAGTTTGTTCTTTTGTATTATATTCAATTGATTATGATACGTACTCGCTGTCGTGCCCCAAATAAGTGAGTAGAAAAGAATTGAAAATCAACCGTTAGCGCAACTTGCACTAATGCCAGGTCACAGCTTGGCTGGTGGGACTAATTAGGTTAGTTATTTCTGACCCTCTCACCTGCCTGCTTCCCGTTCTTGTGTATGCTTCTGTAAAGAAGCATGTCCAATCCTTCTATATAGAAGAGGAGAGCGAGGAAACGAAAGGCTGCTGTGGCTGAGTGGACAGTCAACCACTTCGAGTTCCTGTCTATCGTTTCCTCTCGCGACAATATTATCAACAGTGCCCTACTTACCGAGAAATTAAAGTAAATGCGCAATAGCACAAGCGCTATCGTGGGACATTTTCAAAATGATCCTGATGACATCAGAAAGACCGTCTACAATTAATCACGAGTAATGGATCTAACTGCACTAAATAAAGAACCTTCAGTGCATCAAGAGACGCAACAAAATGGCGCCTTTTCATTTCTGCTTGATTCATGGGAAAAAGAACCGCTGGACGTTACTATGTGGAAGGACGCGAGTGGTTCAAAAATTCAATTTTTTCGTAGTTGTACTGGACAGGTGGTAACATCTAGTGGGAAGCAGTTGAAACAAAAAGCGTCTGCAACGTCGGAGCCAATGGCGGGAAATTGATCAATGGCCGTTGTTGCTGCTGTGGCTCCTGCTGCTTTCGGTCTGCGGCTAATAGGGTAGTAAAGCCGGGCAACGTTGTGCATGGCAACAGTGACGTGAGTTGGTCCAGTCAGTCCACTAAATAAGGCGCGTACTTTGAAGTGCGCTATCCCGATGCGGAGCACTACAACGTGATTTTATTTCAAAACAGGCAATTCCTTGGCACAAAAGTAACACTATGAGGTGTCTGGACCACCGTTTCAACAATCAACGTTGACTTGATAGGTGACTTTAGTGTCCCTTTAAGTTTCGAGCTGTGACAGTTGTTGTTCCACACTCGCCCTGTGTATGCCGATTTTGTTCGGGCCTTCTGCTTGAGGTGTGTGCTGCAAGTTTCGAGCTGCTTGCTGTTCTTAATGTGACTTTGCAATTCGATGCCCTTGCTGAAACAATGCACAATAAACGCTAAACTACGTCTATGAAGACACGTTTCACTTTCTTGTTACACCGATTCCTATATAGAGGGATATTCCATTTTTTTTACTCTTGTCGGCAACTTCCCACTTTTTGCTCTCTATACCTGTAGGAAACCTTGACCATACCAGATCTGTGCATGTGCCGCGTAAATTGGGCAAATGCCACTTCTCAGTGCAGTGCCCGCTAAAACAAGGGAACACGTGGGTAGCCAACACCAATTACAGGCCCCACGTTACAGCTTTTCTTGTTAGCCATTTGTACCACATGCTTAGATTGCAAACACTTTCCCTTCTTAGGTAGTGCTGAAGCTAGTCAAGGAGGAACTGAAGCAACACTTAGGGTAACTAGCAGACAAGCAGAATGACGTCACTGTTGGCGACAGCGACTGAAGTGGTATTACTTATTCTCTGTTAATCAATCTACACGAACCATGTGTGCCATAATTTAAAGCGTAATCTGTGCACACACGAAGTGCAGTCAATCTTTCCTTGATGCAACGACGTTCTTTAATTGAGGGCGTCTCGAGCACTCTTCCGCGTTTTGGTGTCGCTGATGAAATCGATCCGTTTTCGTCACTGTGCAAAAATTACCAACAGCCTGTTTTTCGACATCTTAAAACAGTGAGTCTTTTTTTGCGGCAAAGACTCCAATTGTTCCACTTCACCAGACTGCCCTATCGTAACTAACTAAAAATGAAAGCTAATTTATTTATTTATGTCCTAATTAATGTTTTTAGCCATCTTGAGATGTCTGGCTCTACAGAGAAAGTGTTAAGGCAGTGAGAAATTATTCTTTTTCCTCTATTTTGGGAGTTTTCCGTGAAATTTTTTAACGACGCAGATGTCACAGGTCCCGTTAATTAGGGAGGCAATCGCCGGGCTAATTCCAAGGGCCGAAGTATCGGCCCCCCGAACCGCACCACGAAAGCGTGGGCAATTTAGAAGTGGTCCTTTTTGGCGCGCCAGCGGACGCTGGCTGTGGCCCAAAGAACAAGTCAGAGCCGAGAGTTGATAAACAAACAAATTTATATTCTCAATAATGGCAGATCGAAAACAATATACAAGTATGCACACTCCACAGTAGTTGAGTACAATATGTCACCAATCAAACAACGTACTACACAGTACAATCAGCCACACTCAAAACAGCGGACACAAACAACAATACACAGTACAATGCAGTCGCATGCATTGAACAACCAAGACACTTAAAGACTAAAAAGATAGAATTCCTATTCAGTCCAAAGTCCTTGGAACAAAAGTCTAAATGATACTCTTCCGAGAATCACTCAGTCAAAGTCCAGCGTTGTTGTCATTCCGCTGCCCCCTGAAGTTTCTCTTCCAGGAAACCTCGCCGAAGTTTCTCTTCCAGGAAACCTCGCGTCTTCAATTGGCCACTCTTCAAGCTTCAACTTCTTCGCCGGAAACACGTCGGCCACACACACGCAGCTGTTGCCAGGCGTCTTCGCTCGATAGCGGTAGACACACGCTCTTGCCTGTAGCTCGAGCCTTCACCCCTAAGGTGGAAATCCTCTTCTTCTCTTGCTTTGTCGCTAAGGACAAAACCTTCGCCGACTACACGGCGGAATTCCTACGCGCTCTGGCGCTAACTTCCGTCTTCTCCTAATCTCTCATCTCCTCTGCTCGGTTAAATACCTTCCGCGCGACATTCCAGAAAGTTCTCGTCATTTCGTCGGCGCGATACGCAGCGAAGGCTGGGGAGAGGCGCGAGACGGTACGAGGGCCGTCCCCGACAGATGACTCAACCCGGCATAACACGCCTCTTTCCTTCTAGAAATTTTGAGTGCTTGCTCGGCCGCCGATGTGGGGTGAGGAGGTTCGTCGGCGAACCCACGCTTTCGAAGGAAGAGCGTCGCGCGCCCGGGGAGCGTTTAGATGATTGTTTTCTTTTTTTTGTTGACCTCGCGGCGTCACTCCAGCGCGTTATCGCAAGAATTTGGCGGCGCGCCCATTTTGAGCGCTCGTTCTGTGACACTGCCTCCCACTTTAAGAATATTATCTCATAATATTCAAAGCCACACAAACGATCGCGAACAGTCACCACACACTCTGAAAGACTGTAACACAAACCGTCGCTCATGACACTTCGCATTCACAATAGATCACCTAATACAATTGTACATTGTAATTAAATTACACAACACATGAAATATAACCACAAGCACATGAGTACAACACTCCACCACACATTCCCAATAATACAAATGTACAAAGTTATCTCAATACAACAATTGTACAATACTATACATCACATCACAGCACAAACACTTCGACAATTGTGACACAGAATACCACAACATTAACACAACATATGGCACTCAGTACTGCCCAACACATTATGATTCGACCTCAGCACTTATTCTGTGTACTTTGAGCGGCGCTTGCGCCCTTTCTTGCGGTGCTCGCTGGATCTCTTCTTATTGTTTTTGCTCGTTTTGTTCCGGCGAGCCCCTTCCAACGACGGTATCTGAGGCGGCGTCTCCGCCATCATTGTCACTTCCGACACTGCTAACGGGTCATGACGCTCAACCGATCCTGCCCGGTTATTCACCCGCTTGTTCACGTCCTGACATTTGGCCTGGCTGGCCAACTCCGTCTCCTTTACACTGTCGTTCGGGTGAGGTCGTGCCGACGTAAGTCCAGTTGCCCGGCCCTTGAACTCATTCAACACGATCATTTTCTCATTCACTGTCTCTTGCGCCGCGGCCTCACCTTGGGCTCTAGTGAGATCCGTCACGGGATGCTCCTCCACTGTATCTCGCGGTCGCTGGGTTGGCGAGGGCTCTATCTTAGGGTCTTCTCCCAAACATTCCGGATCATTCGGTCCTCGCGCCCCGTCGATGTTTCGATGACAAGGTCGTAAAGGGGGGTCGTCATACATAGAGCGGTAACCTTCCCGCTGAAGTACGGGGTTTCAACCTCAATCTCTGCTTCGGGGAGCATCCGAACCGTACGGTCAATTAGGCAAACCGGTTTCGTTCTGCCTGTCAACTCACTTTCCAGTACCAAATTTCTCCGCACGATAACCGTGGAGCTACCGGTATCTCTTAACACCGTAACCTTCTTGCCCGCAACTTTTCCAGGCATCACAGGCATTCCCTTCATAGCACCTCTTTGCTGTTTTGTCGCCACAGCACGCACAATAGGAATTTTTTCCCCATTTTCAATTCTACGAATCCGTCTGTGATGGCATTATCATCAGATTTCGGTGCTGCTAGCACACAGGATACCTGGTGAGTTTGACTCGCTCCGTTACGACATGCGTCTGCTTTGTGCCCAGTCTGACCACACTTAAAACATTTTACTACCGTAGGGCTCGTGAAGTTAGTACGACAGCTGCTCGCGCGATGACCCACTCGGTTACACAGAAAACATCGCGGAACACTCTCCGGTGCAGGCTTTTTTTGTTCGGGTGCCAAATTTTTCGAATCTTCAGGACACTCCTTCTTGACCTTGGCCAAATTAGTGCCACCTTGCCCTTCCAAGAATTGATCAGCTAATTCAAGCATGTCTTCAAGTGACTTAGCTCTCCTCTCTATCAAGTACAGCGACAGGCTTGGCTGGCAACTAGTAAGAAATTGTTATCTAATTAGGAGCTCTCTAAGCTCATCGTACTCCTGCGCTGTCCCTGAAAGTTCAATCCATCTGTCGAAATAATGGCAAAGTTGGGCGGCATACTGCGTAGCCGTCTCACCATCAGCTAGCTTTCCTGTCCGAAATCTGTCCCGGAATCCTTCCACAGTAAATCTAAATCGCTTCACCAAAGCAGCTTTCACCTTTGCGTAGTTGGCTGCATCGATCGGCATCAGCCTGCCGTACACACTGAGCGCTTCACCACTCAAGCAGGTACTCAAAGCAGTTGCCCATTGATGTTCCGGCCAATTCTGGCTCCGTGAAATCGTCTCAAATCTGTGAAGGTACGCGTCAAGGTCGTCCTTCCTTTCATCAAACGCGACGAGCAGCTTGCTTGGGTTCAAGCGGAAGCCATGATCTTCCCGTTCGCTGCTTTCAACTCTAGCTTGGACGGGAGTTTCACTTCGCTATTGCAAACGGAGCCGCTCGAGTGCCATCTCGTGCTGCCGCTGCCGTCCCTTTCAGCCATCTCCGCTTCTCTTTCTTCCTTCACCTGTCGCTCCCTCGCTTCTCTTTCTTCTCTCGCCCTGTCGGCTGCCAACTTCTCTCTCTCCAGCTCCAACTTCAATTGCTGCTCTCTTTCTTCCTTCAGCTCTCGCTCCTTTGCCTTTCTTTCTTCTTTCAGCTGTCGCCCTTTTGCTTCTCTTTCTTCTCTCGCCCTTTCAGCTGCCAACTTCTCTCGTTCCAACTCAGCTGCTTTTTCTTCCTTGGCCGTCTCAGCTGCCAACTTCTCTCTCTCCACCGCCTCTTTCTCCTTCTGGCTTACCTATTTCCGCAGTTCGGCACCAGAAAGACCCATCTTCTCACCAAGAGCAACTAACTTTTCGAGATCCATGGTGTCTCGCAAATAGTCTTGCCGCGTGTAAAAGTATCTGCCTAAATCAGTCTATCGGAACACTCCCCTGCACTCGGTAATGAGAACACTGAACAACACACAAAATCGTTCCGATAGCACTATCAACAACTCGAGGCTCTTTCTCACTACTTTGGGCACACTGTGCACCAAAAGGTTCTGTCGCGGACGCCAGATTAATTGTCACAGGTCCCATTAATTAGGAGGCGATCGCCAGGCTAATTCCAAGGGCCGAATTATCGGCCCCCTGAACCGCGCCAGCGGACGGCGGCTGTGGCCCAAAGAACAAGGCAGAGCCGAGAGTTGATAAACAAACAAAATTATATTCTCAATATTGGCAGATCGAAAACAATATACAAGTATGCACACTCCACAATAGTTGAGTACAATATGTCACCAATCAAACAACGTACTACACAGTACAATCAGCCACATTCAAAACAGCGGACACAAACAACAATACACACTACAATGCAGTCGCATGCATTGAACAACCAAGACACTTAAGACTAAAGAGACAGAAAACCTATTCAGTCCAAAGTCCTTGGAACAAAAGTCTAAATGATACTCTTCCGAGAATCACTCACTCAAAGTCCAGCGTTGTTGTCATTCCGCTGCCCCCTGAAGTTTCTCTTCCAGGAAACCTCGCCGAAGTTTCTCTTCCAGGAAACCTCGCGTCTTCAATTGGCCACTCTTCAAGCTTCAACTTCTTCGCCGGAAACACGTCGGCCACACACACGCAGCTGTTGCCAGGCGTATTCGCTCGATAGCAGTGGACACACGCTCTTGCCTGTAGCTCGAGCCTTCACCCATCAGGTGGAAATCCTCTTCTTCTCCTGCTTTGTCGCTACGGACAAAACCTTCGCCGACTACACGGCGGAATCCCTACGCGCTCTGGCACTAACTTCCGTCTTCTCCTGATCTCTCATCTCCGCTGCTCGGTAAAATACCTTCCGCGCGACATTCCAGAAAGTTCTCGTCATTTTGTCGGCGCGATACGCAGCGAAGGCTGGGGAGAGGCGCGAGACGGTACGAGGGCCGTCCCCGACAGATGACTCAACTCGGCATAACACGCCTCTTTTCTTCTAGAAATTTCGAGTGCTTGCTCGGCCGCCGATGAGGGGTGAGGAGGTTTGTCGGCGAAGCCACGCTTCCAAGGGGAGAGCGTCGCGCGCCCGCGGAGCCTTTAGATGTTTGTTTTCTTTTTTGTTGACCTCGCAGCGTCACTCCGGCACGTAATCGCAAGAATTCGGCGGCGCGCCCATTTTGAGCGCTCGTTCTGTGACAATAGTATATCACTTTGTTTGCATACGATAGATCCAATACTTTGCATAATGAAGCCCGAAAAGTTTGTAAGGCGTGTTTAACGACGCAGATGAATGGCTTCATTTGACCTCAGTGACACTGCAGTAGATGTTAATAATCACTTGATGCCATTGATGAAGAAACTCTTTCTATTGGCATTGCAGTAAAAAAAGCAAACTTGAATGCCTGATCTGTTGACAGAAAACTGCGTACTTAAAGCAAGAAAGAATGTGGATGGTATACGGCTATTTATAACGGTAGCCCCCCCCCACCCCGTCGCTCAGGCCTTCAGTATTTCTATTTTTTGTGAATAACATTGTTTTTACCAGCCAAGTGCGGGTTCCTGCCTGTTTGCGATAGAGATGGAGTCGCACACGCGTCCGCCAGACCCCACGAATCACGCGGAAGCCGCCTGCAGAAAGCGCCACGGCACCGAGAGCGACAGTGACAGTGACGATACCATGAACTATTATGTCAACAATGAAGAGTGCGGTGACGACACCTTCAAGCTGGTGAGAAGCTGCAAGGCAAAGAGACGGTTTCTGAGCACGCCATCTAATTCGAGTGCGTCCATCATAAGACCTTCGCGTAGTATCGAGCCATTCACAGTCCTGTTCATGCCAGTTCTCGCCACGGACGATATGAGGCACCTCAACAGGCAAGCTGTGTCTGCACAACTCGGGGCACTGATGCCAAAATAAATCAAAGACATCAGAGTGAACACGCGCAAGAATGTTCTAGCCATTGACGTAACCACGCTGCTGCGCTGGACATATTGCGCAAGGTCACAGAGCTCAATGATTTGGCAGTCCATTCTCACATACCGCTCGGCAATCAAGTCATCGCTGGAGTGATGTATGATGTTGACAAGAGCAATGTCAACACGGACTTGCGAATCCTGATCAAGCCCTCTACATCAGTCAACATCATCACAAGCGTTTTTCGTATCGACACGTCACGTTGCGTGAAGATCATATCCAAAGGTGAAACCCTCCCGTCACATGTGAAGGTGGGACACTATCGGCACGCTGTTCATTCCTTCGTACCGAGGCCACTTGTACCGAGGCCAATGTACGATGTTGGGTCACGTGAGCAGCATGTGCAAGAACACCACCGTTTGTGCCCGATGCACTGAACCTCAACTACTAACACATGTCAACCCAATACTCAGAAATGTTCGAGCTGTGATGAGCCTCATTATGCATCTTCGAAGGACTGTCCCATTATACGAAGGGAAATGGCAGTGCTGAAGAAAATGGTTTGGGATCACTCGTCTCACCGGGAAGCCGCCACATCTCCCAAACAAAGACGATCGCGTCATCATCGGTGCTCTAAGACATCCAAGACACCGTTGCCTTGTGAACCGCGCTCAAAGTCGCCTCCACTTTTGTCTCCCAGAAAAAGCTCACTCGGGTCGAAGGATATAGAAGCCACGAACAGCGACACAGCTGACGCCCGGCTGGAACTCCTTCAACTACACGCTATATTAGATAGCGGCATCAGACTTCAGCAGTGAAGCACTCTTCGTCCGAGTTCTCTAAACCAACCAAAGAGGATAAACAAATAGTCGCCAGGGTCAGCTTTCTCGTGAGTACCATACGTGTGTTCGTGGAGAGGTTGCAAACACCAACAGCACGAAGCGCAATGCAGCTGCTGGATACCATCAGCCCGGTTCCAGAAAGCCTTCAGAAATCGATTGCCTAATAATAATGACAGCAGAGCCATGGCTTGTCAACGGAAACAGCTATCGTTTGCAGATGATATCCGAAACTCCTTCATAATTCAATGGAATGTGAGAGGCCTGAGGTACCGGATATCAGATTTCCAGTAGTTTGTGTTTAAAAACCATTAGCCAATAGTGGTAATCTGTGAGACAAACTCAACGAGTACCATAATATCAGAATACGAGTCTTTGGCTTCAACCACGAAAGGAAGTAGCAGCAAAGTTATTGTTTACATTCGCAATAATCTTACTTATTTCGCCCACGCTATACCGCCAGATGACGAAAACCAGTACGTGTGCATTACCCTGAAGAAGTGGTCGTCTTTTACACTTATTAGCGTTTATATACCCCCCTCCAGTTCATTTGATTGGAGGAGATTAACAGACATTATGGCAGCGATTCCAGGCCCTTGCATTATAACAGGTGGTTTCAATGCACATCCTCCGATATGGGGATTCTTGAGGACAAACTCGAAGGGGCGCTCACTGATATCGTTTGTGTCCGACCACAACCTGCGCCTTCTGAGCGATGGTAGCCCGACATACCTGCGAGGAACTACGTACACCAGCTGCCTCGACCTGACACTGGTGTAGTGTTGCCAAAGTTCAAAATTGCGGTGGTTTACAGATATCGAAACCTCTGGTAACGACCACATTCCAACTTATGTCAGCAATGATGGCCAAGAGACTTCGTCCTCGCCGCTCAATCGGTATATACACTGCACACTTTATGAAGATTATGTTGAGGACACGTGCAGAAATGATTCCTCGTGTGGGTTAGAAGAAGTAATTGCAGATGCAATCAAAAATTGTACGCGCCGCTTCACACGCTCACAGAAGCGCACGGCACTTGGCATCTAATTAGAAACGCTTCGGGCGTTAAGTAGACGTGCTGAGAGAAGATACAGGTGTACCAAATTGATTCTTCATCTCAGAGAAGCAAGGCGTATGCAGAAAGAAAATGGAACGCCGAATAGACAAGCTGACTGATCAAAGATGGAAAAGCTTTTGTCAGTCATTACACCCACGCAAGCTATTGTCTCATGTATGGAGAACTCTACAGGGTCTTCGGTCAGGCGCCATGCAACGTCATCCTTTCAAGGCTCTCGCACTTTGTCTAAACCACCATCAACTTGACGTTGCAGAGAATTTTTGCGCGAACATCACTGGTGAGACAGTCATATTCTACGATGTGCTTTTGATTAAAATGAGAATCATGACAAATGAGAATCATGGACGAGAAAGGTATACTGCACGCGGGCATATTTCCATCTTACCTCTCTCGGTGCTGGCATGGGTGATTCAAATCACATGCGACTGAGAATTTGGTTTATTTAACAGAAGTCATTGGTTTACTTTTCACAAAAGTGTAGTTATGATGATGTTTAAAACGTTTCTGATGGTTGTAACCGAGTCTGGCGAATAAACAATCGATGAAACTTCGCAGCCTGTTTCCCTTTGTGCTTTCAGTCTGCCGTGGTAGCGTAGCCTTATTGGGCGTCGTGAGAGTATGGTGGAGGACGCTGATTCGAGTTCCGGCCACAGCAGCCGTATTCGAAACGGGGTAAACTGCAAAGAACCTCCATATGGCGGTAGCGGCTTGTGTAACTCTATCAACTGTATGTGATCGCGCTTTCACGCATGAACTGTACAGTGGTATAAGTTTTCCTAGAATGTTGAAAAATTAAGTGTGATGCTTTTTTTATGCACCTCGTTAATTTCATGAGTGCTGTTGGTGCAGCGCGAAACTAAAATGCGTGGGTTTACCAAGTATGTCGACACCGAAAAAAGCCATTATGTGTGTACAGAATAAAGTAATCGATAAGGAGCTCTGCTTTACAAGCAAGACTGTTTGAGAAGCAGGTGTCACAGAACGAGCGCTCAAAAAGGGCGCGCCGCCAAATTCTCGCGACGAAACGCCAGGAGTGACGCCGCGAGGTCAAAAGAAAAAGAAAAAAGAAAACAAGCTCCCTGGCACGCTCCCTCTCCCCTCGGAAGCGTGGGCTCGCGACGAACCTCCTCACCCCACAACGGCGGCCGAGCAAGCACTCGAATGTTCTAGATGGAAAGCGGCGGGGTGATGCCGAGTTGAGTCATACGTCGTGGACGGCATTCGAACCGTCTCGCCCTCTCCCCAGCCTTCGCTGTGCATCGCGCCGACGAAATGATGAGAACTTTCTGGAATCGCGCGCGGAAGGTATTTAACCGAGCAGCGGAGATGAGAGATCAGGAGGAGACGGAAGTTAGCGCCAGAGCGCGTAGGGATTCCGCCGTGTAGTCGTCGAAGGTTTTGTCCGTAGAGACAAAGCAGGAGAGGAAGATGATTTTCACCTAAGGGGTGCCGACTCGAGCTACAGGCAAGAGTGTGTGTTTACCGCTATCGAGCGAAGACGCTTGGCAACAGCTGCGTGTGTGAAACCGACGTGTTTCCGGCGAAGAAGTTTGAAGCTTGGAGAGTGGCCATTTGAAGAGGCGAGGTTTCCTTGGAAGAGAAACTTCGGGGCAGCGGAACGACAGAGGTTTCCTGGAAGAGATACTTCGGGCAGCGGAACGACAACAATGCTGGACTTTGAATGAGTGATTCTCGAAAGAGTATCATCCAGACTTCTGTTAAAAGAACTTTGGACTGGATAGGTTTCCTATCTCTTTAGTCTTTAAGTGTCTTGGTTGTTCAATGCAAGCGACTGCATATTAGTGCGTATTGTTGTCTGTGTTCATTGTTTCGAGTGTGGCCAATGGTACTGTGTAGTACGTTGTTTGATTGGAGACATATTGTGTTGAACTATTGTGGAGTGTGCATACTTGTGTATTGTTTTTGATCTGCCATTATTGAGATTATAATTTTGGTTGTTTATCAACTCTCGGCTCTGACTTGTTCTTTGGGCCACAGCCGGCGTCCGCTGGTGCGCCAAAAAGGACCACTTCTAAATTGTCCACGCTTTCGTGGTGCGGTTCGGGGGGCCGATACTTCGGCCCTTGGAATTAGCCCGGCGATCGCCTCTATAATTAACGGGACCTGTGTGACAATTAATCTGGCGTCCGCGACAAGACTTTTTGGTGCACAGTGTGTCCAAAGTAGTGAGAAAGAGCCTCGAGTTGTTGATAATGCTATCGGAACGAGTTTGTGTGTTGCTCAGTGTTCTCGTTAACGAGTGCAGGAGAGTGTTCTGATAGACTGATTTAGGCAGATACATTTTGCACGCGGCAAGGTTTTATTTGCGAGTTGCGAGACACAATGAATCTCGAAAAGTTAGTCGCTCTTGGTGAGAAGATGGGTCTTTCTGGTGCCGAACTACGGAAGTGGGTCACCCAGAAGGAAAAAAAAGAAAAAGACAGGGCCAAAGAAGAAAAGGCAGCTGAGCTGGAAAAAGAAAGGTTGGCGGTCGAAAGAGCCAAAGCGGAAAAAGCAGCTGAGTTGGAGAGAGAAAGGCTGGTCGCTGAAAGGGCGAAGGAAGAAAGAGAGCAACAATTGAAGTGGAGTTGGAGAGAGAAAAGCTGGCCGCTGAGAGGGCGACAGAAGAAAGAGAGGCAAAGGAGCGACAGTTGAGAGAAGAAAGAGAGCAGAAATTGAAGTTGGAGCTGGAGAGAGAAAGACTGGCAGCTGAGAGGGCGAAAGAAGAAAGAGAGGAAAGGGAACGGCAGCGACAGCACGAGATAGAACTTGAGCGGCTCCGTTTGCAACAGCGAAGTGAAACTCCCGTCCAAGCTAGAGTTGAAAGCAGCGAACGGGGAGATCATGGCTTCCGCTTGAACCCAAGAAAGCTGCTCGTAGCGTTTAATGAAAGGAAGGACGACCTTGACGCGTACCTTCATTGATTTGAGACGATTGCAAGGAGCCAGAATTGGTCGGAACATCAATGGGCAACTGCTTTGAGTACTTGCTTGAGTGGTGAAGCGCTCAGTGTGTACGGCAGGCTGACGCCGACCGATGCAGCCAACTATGCAAAGGTGAAAGCTGCTTTGCTGAAGCGATTTACATTTACTGTGGAAGGATTCCGGGACAGATTTCGGACAGGAAAGCCAGCTGATGGTGAGACGGCTACGCAGTATGCCACCCGACTTAGCCATTATTTCGACAGATGGATTGAACTTTCAGGGACAGCGCAGGAGTACGATGAGCTTAGAGAGCTCCTAATTAGAGAACAATTTCTTACTAGTTGCCACCCAAGCCTGTCGCTGTACTTGAAAGAGAGGAAGGTTGAGTCACTTGAAGCAATGCTTGAATTGGCTGATCAATTCTTGGAAGCGCAAGGTGGCACTAATTTGGCCAAGGTCAAGAAGGAGTGTCCCGAAGATTCGAAGAAATCGGCCCCCGAAGAAAAGAAGCGTGCACACCGGAGAACATTCCGCGATGTTTTCTGTGCAACCGAGTGGGTCATCGCGCGAAAAACTGTCGAACGATCTTTACGAGCCCTACGGTATTAAAATGTTTCAAGTGTGGTCAGACTGGGCACAAAGCAGACGCATGTCGTAACGCAGTGAGTCAAACTCACCAGGTATCCTGTGTGCTAGCAGCACCGAAATCCGATGATAATGCCATCACCGACGGATTCGTAGAATTGAAAAATGGGGAGAAAATCCCTGTTGTGGGGGCTGTAATGACAAAACAGCCAACCGGTGTTACGAAGGGAATGCCAACGCTGCCTCGAAAAGTTGCGGGCAAGAAGGTTACGGTGTTAAGAGATACCGGTAGCTCCACTGTTATCGTGCGAAGAAATTTGGTGCGGAAAAGTGAAGTTAACAGGCAAAACGAAACCAGTTTGCCTAATTGACCGTACGGTTCGGATGCTTCCCGAAGCAGATATTGAGGTAGAAACCCCGTACTTCAGCGGAAGGTTACTGCTTTATGCATGACGACTCCCCCTGTACGACCTTGTCATCGGAAACATCGACGGGGCGCGAGAGCCGAATGATCCAGAACGTTTGGGGGAAGACCCGAAGATAGAGCCCTCGCCAACCCAGCGACCGCGAGATGCAGTGGAGGAGCATCCCGTGACGGATCTCACTCGAGCCCAAGGTGAAGCCTGCGGCGCAAGAGACAGCGAATGAGAAGATGATCGTGTTGAATGAGTTCACGTGCTGGGCAGCTGGACGTACGTCGGCACAACCTCAACCGACAGACAGTGTAGAGGTGACGGAGTCGGCCAGCCAGGCCCAATGTCGTGACATGAACAAGCGTGTGACAGGATCGGTTGAGCGTTATCACCCGTTAACAGTGTCAGAAGTGACAACGATGGCTGAGACGCAGCCTCAGACCCCGTCGTTGGAAAGGGCTCGCCGAAAAAGAACGAGGAAAAACAAGAACAGATCGAGCGAGCACCGCAAGAAAGGACGCAAGCGCAGCTCGAAATACACAGGATGGGTGCTGAGGTGGAATCGGAATGTGTTTGGCAGGGCTGAGTGACTTATGTTGTGTTAATGTTCTTGTTATCCTGTGTCACAAGTGTATGTCGAGCGAGCCAAAGTGTTCTGTGCGATGACGTGATGTATAGTATTGCATAATTGTTGTAAAGACAGAACTTTGTACGTTTTTCTATTGTTTGGAATGTGTGATGAAGTGTTGTAGTCATGTAACTGTGGTTATATTTCATGTGTTGTGAGATTGAATTACAATATACAATTGTATCGAGTGATCTATTGTGAATGTGCCGTGTCATGAGCGACGGACTATGTTACAGTCTTTCAGAGTGTGTGGTGACTGTTCGCGCTCGTGTGTGCGGTTTTAATACTATGAGATGATATTCTTAAAGTGGGGGGCAGTGTCACAGAACGAACGCTCAAAAAGGGCGCGCCACCAAATTCTCGCGACGAAACGCCGGAGTGACGCGGCGAGGTCAAAAGAAAATGAAAAAAAAAGAAAACAAGCTCCCCGGGCACGCTTCCCTCTCCCCTCGGAAGCGTGGGCTCGTCAACGAACCTCCTCACCCCACAACGGCGGCCGAGCAAGCACTCGAATGTTCTAGATGGAAAGGGGCGGGGTCATGCCGGGTTCAGTCATCCGTCGCGGACGGCATTCGAACCGTCTCGCCCTCTCCCCAGCCTTCGCTGCGCATCGCGCCGACGAAATGATGAGAACTTTCTGGAATCGCGCGCGGAAGGTATTTAACCGAGCAGCGGAGATGAGAGATCAGGAGAAGATGGAAGTTAGCGCCAGAGCGCGTAGAAATTCCGCCGTGTAGTCGGCGAAGGTTTTGTCCGTAGAGACAAAGCAAGAGAAGAAGATGATTTCCACCTGAGGGGTGACGACTCGAGCTACAGGCAAGAGTGTGTGTTTACCGCTATCGAGCGAAGACGCGTGACAACAGCTGCGTGTGTGAAGCCGACGTGTTTCCGGCGAAGAAGTTTGAAGCTTGGAGAGTGGCCAATTGAAGAGGCGATGTTTCCTGGAAGAGAAACTTCGGGGCAGCGGAACGACAGAGGTTTCCTGGAAGAGAAACTTTGGGCAGCGGAACGACAACGACGCTGGACTTTGAGTGAGTGATTCTCGGAAGAGTATCATCCAGACTTTTGTTCCAAGAACTTTGGACTGGATAGGTTTTTTATCTCTCTAGTCTTTAAGTGTCTTGGTTGTTCAATGCATGCGACTGCATTGTAGTGCGTATTGATGTCTGTGTCCATTGTTTCGAGTGTGGCCGATGGTACTGTGTAGTACGTTGTTTGATTGGAGACATATTGTGTTGAACTATTGTGGAGTGTGCATACTTGTGTATTGTTTTTGATCTGCCATTATTGAGAATATAATTTTGGTTGTTTATCAACTCTCGGCTCTGACTTGTTTTTGGGCCACAGCCGGCGTCCACTGGTGCGCCAAAAAGGACCACTTCTAAATTGTCCACGCTTTCGTGGTGCGGTTCGAGGGGCCGATACTTCGGCCCTTGGAATTAGCCCGGCGATCGCCTCCCTAATTAACGGGACCTGTGTGACAGCAGGGCTCCTTGTATTCGTGACACATTAATAATATAAAACAACACGAGACACACACGGAAGTGTTCGGAACATCGTTCGAGTGCCTGGCGATGAAAAAAGAAAGGCTTTTACTCTACACCAATAAAACAAAAAAAAACATCACTCGGGCATTGCTTCCATCAATCTTAGGTAAAAGTAATTTCTCGCGACTGGCCGTGGCCGGCTAGGTTCAGCGTGCGTATGCGTGTGCGCAAAACCCCCGTGATTGAGAAGAAACTTGAACACTAAAGAAGAAATGATGCTCTTTTGGTCCTTGCCGCGAGAGGGCGCGACGTGTAAAGTGCTCGAAAGGGAGGAAGTCGCTGCGCCGAAGAAGGAACGGAGCCCCTTTCTTCATTATCGCTCTTTTTTTAAGAGTACGTAGTACGGGTTTTAGGACGCAGCTACATATGAGCAGTCCAATGGTTCCACGACGTGGCAGAGAGGTTAGGCTTATATCTCCCGATGGGGGAGTGGCCTGCAACGAGCCAGCTCATGCCCCGATGAACCTAAACAAAGTTTTTTGAATAATATAGCATACCACCACAATCGAATCATTTCTTCTTCAGTGCCCAGCATCTTCATGTTAGTTGTCTTTTTATTTCTAGTGTACCATCTTAAAGCAAAAAAAGGCTGTGATAGAGTATATATCACTAAACTCGAAAAGAAGGAAAATCGGCCTCTTGCTTTTTATATTCGAGTTTCGCGCCACTACATCGTGTCCTTCAGTAGGTACTAACTGGTCCTCTAAAACACTGCAGCGCGACTGTCATGAAAGTATGACATAAATGACACAAATTTGATGCGGTCATGTTAGCTGTTTTGGTGGCGATGCTACCTTCTCCAGTTTGATTGAAATGTTGATTCGCAATGAATTGTTTAAGGTCACGCCACAACCGTAAATTGCGTTGTTTTTTATAATTGGTACTCTAAACGTGAAAAGTAGTTAGGTGTGCGTTACGTTCCCCTGAAATATAGCCATAGAAGTTGTGCATTTGTGCATTTAAAAGGAGAAAAAAAAGTAGTCACGAATATTGAGCGTTGTCTACAATCGGTTGTCACCGAATACTTTAGGTAGTTTTTAAGCTCTTCATGAAAATTAACTGGTAGTGGGTATGAGCCACGACACTTCCAGAATGAGAAACACGACCACCTTTCAAGTTTGTCTTTTGACTCGTCTTTTGTCTCGGCTTCGCAAAATTTTCGCCTCATTTACATAGTTATTTCTTGGCCTGTCATTGGCTAATTTTCTGGCGATAAAGAATGTCCTTAAACTGGTGACTCCGTAATAATCCTGAATCTTTAATTCGTTTGTTGCTTTCCTTTTCTGAAGTGGTTTTAAATTTCGTTTTCTTCGTGGCGACGCACGAAGAAGACAGGCACGCTCGATCGCGAGGCAGCGCGTGCTCGCAACACGACATCACTACGGTCGCTTTCGAACACTTCTCACGATGGCGCTGAACGGCGAACAGATCTCGACCGAAAGCCAGGGCACGGCGCCCTCTACTGCTGCTGATGCTGCAGTACAAGCCTCTACGTCGCGCAACGTCGACCTAGACGCCGGTCGAGCAGCAAGGGTACGTCCCTACGAACGACCTTCCGTAGAAAATGACCGGCCAGACCTCACGGTGCGCATATTGTGGTCGCGCCTTCCACCCCGTTTCCGCGTCCGGAGGAACCGCGGGCAGTAGTGGCCGGCTGCGACCGTGGTGCCACTAGTCTGCTCCGTGGTGCTATTCGTTACCGGATCGAGGTGCATCGTTGCCTTCGGACGACAAGCAGCTGGTTTGTGCCCTACAGCTCGAGTCAACGCGGATGCTAGCTGTTTCGCAAGAAGTGGTCTCGCTGCCAGGAGCCAATGGTCTTCGTACCGGTACGGTCCCTGTGTGCTGGGGCCAAGTTGGGGGCTCGGCACCTTATGAACTGCTAAACCTTGCATCACGGTTTCAAGCTGCCAAGGTTGCTGACACCGCTGGACTGACTGCCCGTGGGACTTTTCATACTCTTTATTTCAAGTGATCTCTGTTTGTTTCATTGTTGCTTGTTTACTCTGTTCAGAAACTAACCAGATTGTTCACTTCATTATTATATGGTTGGTTAACACTTATCATTTAATAAAGACGTTAACTTTTGTCACAAAAATGTCGTCTCGTTTCTGATTCATTAACTCATTTGTATCAATACACGTAAATCCACGAGGGGTTAACGAGGTTCCGGTAATTGGCAGTCGCCAACCGTGCGCGATTTATCAGTGTGACATAGCATTCCCGACAAGCTTGGGGCCAGCGCTGGGTTTCAAGAAAGCAAATTTGATCAAGTCAGATGACGATTGTTGTTGTGTAGCAGAACTACTCCCCGAATACTCCACTTTTTTTTTCTTAGTGTAAGCCCAAATTCCAATCATACAAGGTATTCAGTAGTCGACGGCAAGATTATCTTGCACACGTGGAAACAAATAAATATAGTAGCCCCAGATGCTTCAGTAATGGACAAAAAAACATGCGTAGGTATATACTCCAGTTTTACTGGATGCGCTTTTTTTGTTAACACTACCTGACATCATCCCCAACGTGGCGGTCTAGTTGGTCATGGTGGCCCCGCTGCGGTGGTCTAGCGGCTAAGGTACTCGGCTACAGACCCGCAGGTCGCGGGTTCATATCCCGGCTGCGGCGGCTGCATTTCCGAATGGAGGCGTAAATGTTGTAGGCCCGTGTGCTCAGATTTGGGTGCACGTTAAAGAACCCCAGCTGGTCGAAATTTCCGTAGCCCTCCACTACGGCGTCTCTCATAATCATATGGTGGTTTGGGGACGTTGAACCCCACATATCAATCAATTAGTGGTCATGGACTCTCAACTGTATACCCGAAGGTCACGTGATTGAATCCCGGCTGTGGTGGCTGCATTTTCGATGGAAGCGAAAATGTTTGAGCGCCGTGTATTTAGATTTATTTGCACGTTAAAGAACTTCAACTGGTCCAAATTGCCGGAGTCCTCCACTACGGCGTCTGTTATAATCATATCGTCAATTTGATACGATGAAACCCCAGATATTTTTATTATTACCAGACTGCCCCCCCCCACCCCGGATTTGAAGCTGAACTCTTGGCATATTATTCAAGCGCTGTGGAAGCTACAATTTAACGCCCCACAACTCAATAATAATTACTGTTAATAATTAATTATACATACGTCACTTACATCTCCATGAAAATTGATCGCCTTAAAAATATTTTTACGATAGTCTCTCCACAGCAAAAGTTTCTAAAGGTATTATGGATATCTGGTCATTGTAAACTTAAAATAAAGGAAATGGCTGACTCATTAACCCGAGCGACATTGAATGGTCCAATATTTTCGGTCCTTTCCTGTAATGGCCAATATGACTGCAACAAGACACAAAAAATTTTCGCTTCATGCCCTCGCCATGGAATTAGTCACTTGATGGATAGAATACAGTCATTTATTATTTCTGTGAAAATTCAGTAGTGTACTTCTAGATAATTGGAAGCCATAATAACCAGATTACGATGCCGTGCCCACCCCCCCGTTAAATTTATATTCAAACAGTGCAATTCTGATGATATCACTGCTATGAAAAGTTTGTTTAGAAATGGAAACAATAGAGCACTATTTTATGTCATGTAGCCGGTAGAGTCTACTAAGAAAAAGACTTATTTTTATTGCATTTGCTAACCTTGGGCTGAATTTTACAAATGAGAACTTACTATCCTTCGGTGCTTTATATCTAGGCTACAGCCACAAGAACGCTTTTGATGCCGTTCAATTATCTTCAGAAAACAAAACGTAAGCGATTTTAAATTCCTACTTGTAATAATATTATGAAAATAAATCTATTTAAAAATTCTCTCACTTCAGTTTGTATTCAAAACAAATTAAACTGTCTGATCTAAATGAATGAAAACATTTATTGCGCTCTTTTTATTCACATACGTTTTCTGTCGGTAATCAATATTCAGTCATCGAAAAGTCTAACAAATGCATATCTAACCGACTCTTGGAGAATCCCCTGCGTGGGTATGATCCATGTTATAGGCAACAACAGCATGAACAGAGTGCCTATTTTAAACACGCAGACTGATGAAAAAAAACAGGCTGCCAACAAAAACAGAAAATTTTACACTGCGAAGCCCCTTTTCTTAGTGTGACACTGTCCAAAGTCCTATTGAATATTTCAACAATTTTTTCCATAAAATCTTTACGAGTTGCACTGCTGAGCAGAGAAATATTTTTTTTGACACAGAAAAATCCTTACAAAGGACTAGCCCTGCATCGTGATGGGCTAGATTAATTTCGCTGCATCATGACATTTATCTTTCTTTTTCTACTCACATGAAGCCGGCTATAATAGGTGACAGCCTTAAGGATTGCCACGCGGTCACCGACACGGTGTCACGTGATCATTGCGGAAGCAATCTAGTGGAATCTGCATTAAAAAAAAGTGACGCCAAGCCATAGTCTGATGATCCAGACAAGAATTGTCTTTTCAAAGTTCGGCTTTGAACGCATCTCTGTACTGAGCCGCATATTGGCTTAAGTGCCGGTTGTCACGAATTCGCGACATACCTAAAATTATGCTGTAAAGTTGCTTTTTGGAGAACTTGACGCCAATATTAGGCAAAAGTTGATATTTAAAGATGAGTACTGAAAGACAATTTTTTTCCTTGAAATAATGAATAAATTAATGCCTGAATGAATAATTCAGGCATTAAAGGGTTAAAGAATTTTTTGCAGGATTATCGGAAACGATAGAGAAATTTCGCGAGGTTGATAGTTGGACGGAAACCTGCCTGATCAGGAACAGACAAGACGACGATTAAAACATGACGCTGGTCATTATTAACGCGAAAATTGGGATGTTTCGCGTGTGCTGAAACGTCTTGCCTTTTGCTTTTACCGTGGTCAGCATTTGTTTTGTCTTCTTCAGAGTTCACGATATATTGAAAAGGCGCCCACCTAAGGCGATTTCAACATTCAATTATTATAAATTAATTATCTTGCTTTCGATAACTTTACCACCTGTTTTGTCGGCTTCGACTTTGCTGCCTTGATTAATGCCTCAACCTGATGTTTAAGGCAAACTTTAAATTCATTTATAACATACTTTTCTACC
>WOVY01015819.1:0-24427 GCA_013436015.1 Rhipicephalus annulatus
AGAGAGCAGCCTCATTAAGGTGCATGTAGACGTATCGGCAAGGTGTTAGGCCCGGGCTCGCGTTTTTGAATTCAAGCAATAATTTCAAATATACTACGCTAGGATAACGTGGCGATGCTATAACATGCATGGAGTGTGCTGGAACTGAAGTTGTTTGTGTCCTCGATGCTTTCATTGTCCTAATAATACGGAGCTTTTGAATAGCGTAAGCCAAGATAGCGGCCGCTGCGGGCGTATAGAGTTGGCATTCATCACTCAACGGGAACCCGCAAGAGGAGAGCGTACGATGCACGCGCAACGCGAACGCAAATCTTGGCGTAGGCTATGCGAAAATTCCCTAATATCTGCGGTTTAACGCCTCCAAAACACGATTTGATTAAGACAGACGCTTCAGAGGAGGCCTTCGGAAATTTCGAGCGCATGGAGTTCTTAATTGCGCACCTACCACGATAGTTCTAGGTGTACTAAAGGAAATAATATAATTCATGTTTTTCTGTTCTTTCCGAGCGGTATAGAACACTGTTATAATGCAGTGTCATGTTGTCTTTTGTTTTCTTGGTTTTCCAACTTTTCCTTTTTTCTTTCTCTTCTCTTCTTGACGTCGCCTATTATCTGATGGTGTCCTATTATCATACTGTTGCTATAGCATGAGTGACATGTAAGGCTATGGGCGATGCTACCTGTATTAGAATTAGTTTGATTTCTCTATGCACGACTGTACAAACATGACCGCATTTTGTATATCTGCACAAAAAAATAATAAAGGCAGGCCTGCACGGAGCGTGCAGCATTGTCATTGCGAAAGCAGGAAGAGCGGCCTTTCTAGATCCCATATTAAGCACTCTGGGGGAAAACACTAAAATTACATTTGCGTGGCACACACTGCATCGTAATTCATAATTTTGTAAATTAGGAAAGGACACACTCTTCGGAGAAGAGTGGTATCCGCTACACACCGGTAAGAAATTACGTGAATTTTGTTGATACTGTGGCTAGTGAAGAAAATGAATTATGGCTCAGAGCTTTATAAGCATTCAGCGACCCACTCGTTACCCAATTCCCATTGGGTGGCATTTACAAAATCTACTCATTGTCATACGAATGGCCGACAACGCTTTCTGCGATGCCTGTCATTGCGAAGAGACCCTACACTACATCCTGTGCGACTGTCCATTGAAGGTCATCCAAAGACAGTCACTGGCGTCCGTTCTTGTGCACATCGACAACAGCAAATGTCTGTGGACACTATTCTTTCAAGTGCCCGAGAGAAATTGCAAAAGAAGGTGACAAAAGCAATGTTGAAATTGCTACGTGATACGGACTTCAACAAGTGGCTGTAACAGCAATGTCATACACGAAAGACAAGACAGGACTATGACTGAGTGTGCGCGCGTGTGCTGCCTAATTGTGCTGTGTTTCTCTCTTCCATCTCTCCTCTCTCTCTTCCATCTCCCCCTCACCCTCCCATGTGCAGGGTAGCAAACCGGATGCCTATAGGCTGGTTAACATCCCTGACGTTCTTTTCCTGCTATTTTCCTTCCTTCCTTCCTGGTCATCATCTCAGTACAACGCTATATCACATACGTTAAGGTGCTTCTTTACCCGACATTAAGCCTTGCATAGAGTCTGTGAAGAGTGTGGAAGTCATCGAGAAGGCCCGAGGGCAGCCGAGATACGTTGCTGTCAGCATACGAGTTGAACAATATCTGCCCTGGAGCTGTCCGAGGCATACCCACATCAATGGTGACATTACTGGTGGCCTATAGGGATGTGCCCTAAACAGTTTGACGAGAATACCTAGCTTTCCCGAAAAGGACGCACCGAATCTTTTAGCCTTATGCGATCACTTGGACGGAAACTACTCAAGCATAGACCAAACATCTCTCTCAATGAGGACAGTAAGTCCTAAAAAAGAAAGGTTTGGGTACGTCTCGAAAGTGACCGTAAATACCGACTAGTTTACCCTGCCCTACGTTGATGAAGCACGGTACTTAAGGTCAAACCCCATAACCACAAAAATGCTCGCCACAGTGACGAGCGACGCGATGCGACGTAGATTGCCATCGCGCGAACAGTCGCTAGCGCAGGCAAACCTCGTTCACGCGACGGCTTCTTCGAGCGAACTCCACTGTTTCTTGCATGAGGCCGTCTACTCGTACCAATAATTCCGCGTAGTTGGCAATATGCAATGTAGAAATAAATGAGTTGTTGTATAATTGAACAGAAGGGGTTTATTATTGCCTCGCAGCACTTATTTTATATGAACGTGCAAAACAATGCGTTATTTCTTCGTTGTGCACACGTGACTCGGGCGGAGCATGAGAGGAGGTGGTGGTTTCGCGGCACATGGAGAGAACCGACAGTACGTCAGTCATGTACATCTTGTTCCGGCGTTTTTAGCACAGCACTTCCGGGCAATGGGCGACGGTTTCCAAATCTGGAACACCGAGCGCAGCTGCAAGGCCACCTTGCGCACCGCTTCCCATGTCTTTGAGTTCACCACAACCCTTCCGACCTCGTCCTTGAGCAGGTCCTTGAGGAGCTTGGCGAGCGCGTGCTCTTTCTCGGTCTGCTTGACGACGTGCACGCTCTGCTGACGCCCACCACGTGAGGCTGCGCGGAGCTTGAGTTTACCTGGACGTATTTTTCGAGCATGTAATCGGCGAGGCGCTGCGGGCCCTTCAGCCACGAGGTGACCACATCACCGTCTGGTGGTCCGGCCTGATCTGGTGGGCAATCTGCGTCAGCTCGCGCTCCAGGCCCATGGACAGCATCCGGTCTGCGCCATGGACGACAAGGTTCGTGCATGGGAGAGGCTTCAACTGCTGTGCCGTCACGAACTGCTGGAGGCGACCTGGAGTCCCGACGCAGACGTCGCATCCTACGGCGAGCTCGGCGTACTGCGTATCCTTGGCGACGCCGGAATTAATGCAGACGCTGCGCAGTCCGAATAACTTCCCGAGGTCGTGGAACAGGTGGTGGATGTGCTGTGCTAGTTCCCGAGACGGTGCGAGGACGATGACTAGTTGGCCGTCACCGATGCTCCGTGGTCACTGGGTGTTTAATGCATGCGCAACGGTCGGAAGCACGTAGACATGCGTCTTGAGTGACCACGCCTGTACGCCGCCAAGAAAGTCGCGACCACTTAGAACGACGGGCGAGCACTCGGCTTCGACGCAAGTAGGCGTACGGTCTGTTAAATATTGTGTGAACGACGAAGATAGTCACTATCATCATGAGGGGATTAGCAGTGCATACGGAATAAAGAAGAGAACTATTTCTCTTCAGTACCATCAAGAAATAATACCCCAGGTTGATTGTATTGAGTATCTGGGTGTGCTGTGCGATCGAGGGCTGAGCTGGCGTGACCACGTTGAATATATTAAAGTGGAGGCTGCGCGCGCTGTTGGAGTGATGGGTGGGCTTGGCTGCCTCCGTTTCGGTCTTCGCAGAGGTGCGCTGATCATGATTTGTCGCACGTACGTTCGTCTGATTCTTGAATTCGGATGTGTACTATTCTCTGGTGGACCAGCATACAAAGTAGGCCCCCTCATTCTCTTAGAGCGGGAAGCCCTACGTAGTTGTTTGGGTGTGCCAAAGTTCACGGCTGGCAGTGTTTTGTATCAGGGGGCTCGGGTACCCACCCTTGCTTGCAGATTTCGTATTTTAGCAGTGGGTACCTATTTACAATTTTCTAAATCCGCTCTGGGAGGGCGACAGTTTGTATTCTTTGCCGGGCCTGGTGTCTTTTTCAATGAGCATTGGTCCCGTGTATATGGGCCCCAAGTGCTGCTTGTTCAAACACTTCTGGATGCTTTGAATGTTGATATATTAGAGATCGTGCCGTCTGTCAGGCCGGTCGGCCGGGTGCAGGTGGAATTCGACGATGTCTTCCCCGTGAACGCTGAACACTTGCCCTCTAAATGTCTGATTGGTTTATTGGTACAGCACTTGTCTCAATTGGGTACTAATGTGGTGGTTGCAACGGATGCATCTGTGAGGGGCGGGAGGGCAGGTGTGGGTATTTTCTCTCTCTCATTGTTTGGGTCATTTTCGTTTCGCCTCACAGATTGTACACCGGTATTTGAGGCGGAATTGATGGCCGTTATACTGGCTATTCGTGAGCTTCATGCGACTCGTTCGACAGCTGTGATGGTGTCCGACTCGTGTTCCGTGTGTTCATTCTTGTCATCGTCGTCGACATCAGCAGTACTGGAAACTTTTAGATCATTTATCCCAGCAAACATTCGTCTAGTGCGAGTGGTAGGGGTGCCGGGCAATCGTGGTATATTTATGTACGAGATGGCTGACACACTTGCGCGAGCATCTCTTGATCTTCCGATTGTGCCAATCATGCCTCCTACAGCTTGTGTGGTAGCAGCGAGGTTTAGAAAGCTTTCCCTTCTTGAAGACTCATCAAAGGTCATGTTTCCGAATCCAGATTTCTCGCACCTGCGCTTCGCATGGAATAGTAGGTGGTGTCCCACGCGTGAATCGGAAGTCTTGGTAGCAAAGTTGCGAGGCCGTGTACCACCTCTTAATTTCTACTTAAAAAGGTCTGGTCTGGTGCCATCCCCTCTGTGCTCAAGCTGTAACGAACCTGAACATGTCGACCATTTTCTTATCACATGTCGCCGTTTCGGGAGTCAAATAAAAAACTGCTTCAAAGTTTCGTTCAGAAGATTGGGAATATCTTTTGGTACTGCCGGTATTTTGTCTTTTGGGGCCGCTTCGTTGGGACACGGCGACAGGAGCATCTGCGGGGCTCTCTGCGAATTCATATATAACACAAGAAGATTACCTTGCCGAGTCAGCGATCAGCTCTCGAATTTTGCTAGGCACACTACCACTTAATATTTAGCTGATGCACTGCAATAATTCAGCTTTCAGGAGAATTTCATATAACGATTCCACCTCGGATATTTAACAAATTCTATTATTTCTCTCCACCCCTTTTTTCTTTATTTTCTTTTTTACGTTGCGCCAAATTAATTTCACAGTCAAAGCACAGTAATCATGTTCCCCTAGTCTGGAGAATCTGTAGGTATTGACTTGCATTAACCACCGGCTTCTTGGCCAATCCCCCTTAGTGGGTAAGAGCCACAAAAGAAAGGAACAAGCAAGCAAGCAAGCAAAGAAGAGGTCGACGGGTAGGCTTCGCCATGGGCACGGTGACTCGTCCTTTTCTCAACATTTTGGTGCCGTGAAAACCGGGAGGAAGGACCTTCGGAGGTGAGAGGGAGCGGCCTTCACGGATTTCGACCGCCGTCGTAGCCTCGAGGACTTTTGTGAAGCCGCCGTGGGCAAAGCTGTTGTGCGAGGCCTAACCACCCCTGAGACCTGGGAGCCCGACTCCGGTTGCCACTAAGACTACTAGGAGAACCCATAGACTGACGTCAGTGCAGGCATCGTCTGGAGGTTTGCGAGACCGGTGCCCTCACGCCTACTTCGGCTCCGTCCCGACTCACCCTTCACGACGACAGTCCGATAATCGCAAGGCAATGGAGGTCGACTACGTACATCTTGAAGGTGCATCAACGTGAGTGCAGGCATTGTCTGGAGACTCGCGAGATAGGAGCCCTCACGTCTACTTCGTCTCCGTCCTGACTCGCCCTTCACGATGACGGCTCGATATTCGCAAGATCACGAAGAACGACAGCTAGCACGAAAACTTACGGTTATTCGTTGTGCGAACCATCTGCGATGGATGCTGAGTTGACTCCGACTTCACCTCGTGACACGGCTGGCCAGTGACCTCTCACGTTTCCAACGCTGAAACGGATCATGGAGGCCCTCTACGATAGGCGGAGTGAAACACGCAAGGCTGTCACGCAGGTCATCGCAGACGTCGAACGACTACGGCATTCGGATTGCCCACCAATCTGTTAGTTACGACATATTCACCGAGTTTTGACTGAGCAATATGAGGAACTCAGAAGAATCGACCAGGAAATAGAGGATGCAGTTGACATCAATGATTTGGAAGCTGAGATGGAGGAGGTGGAAGTTGTTAAAGAACCCCAGGTGGTCAAAATTTCCGGAGCCCTCCACTACGGCGTCTCTCATAATCAGAAGTGGTTTTGGGACGTTAAACCCCACAAAATCAAATCAATGAGGAGGCGGAAGTTTACGAGCGTCAGATCATTCTTGCGAAAGTCAAAACCGAATATAAAATCGCCGACGCATAAAAGGTATGGCAGTCTCGTTTGGAGACAACACGACTACAGATTAAAATGGAAGCATAAAGAAAGGCGCTCTCTGCGCCTGCGTCACCACCATCCAGCCAAGGCATATTATACAGCAATCTTGTAGCACAGATGCCAGTCGAGTCAGCCTCAGGACATATTCTTGAGCGTGATGGAAGGCTATCGATCAGGACCTTGACTGAAGTAACGACCATTGAAGGAGCCTGCGCAGAACAACCGCTACTTACAAGGACCCGGCCCACGCCTGCAGAGATGTCTTGACAACCCATGAACCTGTTGTCAAGACATCTACAATGACTCTGGTGTTCGAGGTGGAAAGCATTCCTTAATTGAAAAGGGGGAAGACTTTGTAGACCCAAAGGGCCACCCACTAGATGTTGAGGATACGTCCAAGCCAAGGCTGGCAGATTTAGACGTTAGTAAATTCCTCATCGCCCTGCGTCCAAGTTCCCGATGGAGGAAAATCGAGGCCAACTATCAAACTGACAAGAAACAGAAGAAGGAAACGAAAGGCCTCGATGATGCAAAAGCCAGCCCCTTGCGCGGCTGAAAGCTTAGGTTCTTCGAGAAAGCTACAGAAGTTGAAATGAAGAGAGTGTGCAAGGCACATCTTATTTCCGCAAAGTTGATAAATGCCGACTCAGCACAACAGCGGCGAATGAGAGAGACCAGAAGAAGGCGGAAGCAGGAGGGTTACAAGGTAAAAGCAGCAACTAACAGAAAGCAAAGGAAAAGGTTACTCAAGTATAGTTACACGAGATCTTTCAAGAAGAGTCTTATCTGCGAATTTTCATGCCAAGGAAACTTGTTCAACGACAATGCAGGCTCATCAACGTCAACGCGTTCAGAAGCATGAGTGCGGAACAAGCGCCGAAATCGCCGCTGGAAAAGCAGACGCGGTTTGCATATCACGGATTTTCCCACATGGACTGAACTGGACTTATACAAGTGCTTTTGAACAGCGTGTGCTTCAAACTTGGTATGTGTTAGTGTTCTTCATCAACAATTGTTAATGCGGGGGCGCGGAGGATGTTAATTATTGTGTGAACGACCAAGATAGTCACTATCATCGTGAGGGGATTAGCAGTGCATTCGGAATAAAGAAGAGGTGGGCTTCGCTATCGGCACGGTGGCTCGACCTTTTCTCAACACCGTCAATGCGCTTGTTCCGGACGGCGTTGACAAGGTCGTCGGGAAACAAGGGGACCTCTTCAAACTCCATGATTGGCTTGGCGATGGGCCCGCGTCCTTTGACGATGACGACGCCGTTGGTGCACCGATGGTCGTTCACTTCAGCGGAAAACCGGCCGCTGGAGGAATAAGAAAGACAGGAGGGATAAATTGAGGAGGAAAAAGGTAGGGCGGTTGTTCGGGGCACCGTGAGAAAGGCAGCTTTCCAGCCCGGTCTGCCTGGCTAAAACCTCCTGTAGCCTGGCCATCTCGCACCATTCTCGATTTAAAGGGACACTAATGTCAAATAACAATTCACGCTAAAGCAAAGGCTCCGACGTAACATCTAAATCTAGAACTACGTTTAAAACGGCATTATTATCAACAGCAGAATACATGCGCCGCAATAGGACATTCTCAAAATGATCCCGATGACGTCAAACGAACCACCTACAATAATCACTAGTAATCGATCTAGCTGCACTAAATAAAAAAAAGCTTCCGTGCATCAAGACACGCAAAAAATTGCTGCTTGTTCGTTTCTGTTTCATTCGTGAAAAAAAAGCCGGACGTTACTATGGAGAATGGCACGAGTGGTTCGAAAATCCAATTTTCGCGCAGTTAAACTGGACAGCTCGTGCCATCTAGCAGGGCCCAGTTAAACCAAAACACATCTGGCATCTCGGAGTCAATGTGAGGAAGTTGATCAATGGCCGTTGTTGCTGCTGTGGCTCTCGCTGCTTTGGTTCTGCTGCTACTAGTGTCGGCGACTGCGTCGTAAAGCCGGGCAACGTTGCGCACGGCCACAGTGACGTGGGTTGGTCCACTTCTTGAGATGGGTAGTTTGAAGCGCGCTGACCCCATTCGGACCACTAAAACGTGATTGTATTTCAAAATAAGCCCTTCCTTCGCACAAAAGCAACACCAGGAGGTTTCTGGTTCGCTATTTCAACAATGAGCGTCTCCTTAACAGTCACCTTTAGAGTACCTTTAATGTCTCGTCCAAACGCAAGTGGGAGGAGATGATCCACAAGTTCCCGTTTCAGGCACCACGAGAAGGTGGTGAATGACACGGGATGCAACTTTAAACAATAAAGCGCGTCATCATGCACCACGTGGCATGTTTGCCTACCTCCCAGTGTTGTAAATTCGGCAACTTTGCACTGAGTCGCGCAAAGCTTGGCACAGCGAAGCACGCATTCACCGCCACTCACTGGGCAAATAATTTATTTTTTTCTATATTAATTAACTGCGGAGTCCTTTAGGGAATCCAGGCTGTAGCATGCTGTCGTCATTACTTGTCGTAACGCTCCATGTGTTCTCGTGCCTGTTGACCTTCTCTTGCAGCTCACACCGACTGTAGTATATGGGCCTTTTCCTAGTCCGAACAGCACCCCTAGTGGAGATCACCGAAATCAAAACTAGCGGCTCTTGGACTCCCAAATTGCCCTCCGCAGGCCGGTAGGCACTTTCTTGAGGCCTGCGTTCGCGCTTCTCTTTGGGGAAAACATTGGCATGTTTGCGGCACCAGATGTCTATACGGGTACCCATATCTATATGGATATTCATAGCGTCACGCTGACGTACTGGGGGCATGGCGCGACCCTAAGGAGCTTCACCCTTATCAAATGTTTATTTAGTGAAGCGTAGGAAAACCTCGCTTTTTTGTTCACGTATTGTCGCATTGTCATTGCTGCAGCGTAATACGCACTGCTGTCTTTACAGTTGAATATCTATGCATTTTAAGATGCGCTGCAGGCTGTGAGGAACGTGCAGCAAACTGTCAAGACAAAAGCCAGAAGAGCGGCCTTTCAGAGCCTTTTCTAAACACTCTTCTAAGTAATTGCTACAAGTACTCTTGCTGGGTACCCACTACGTTATAAATATTATCACGATGAGTCACAAGTACTGGGGGATTTATTAAACCACCGGGTAGCAATCTCTAGGAAATGCGTCAGTCGTGGCTGGCTCTCGAGCAGAGAAAAAAGCACGCGATATTCTTTTTCCTCCGGATTGAGAGCCGCTCTTGCTGTTCACCCACTACGTGCTAGTGTCATTATCCCCCCTTCCGAAAAGAAATAATAAACAAGTCCCAAAAAGAGGAAAGAAAAGTACATAGCATCACCGCGATGCTACTACTTAGGCACGTGAAAAAGAAATTGGAAATTCGGATAAAGTGAAAGTAAAAATTGAAGAGCGTGCCAATATAAGAAACATCAATGAACGAGAAAGCAAGTTCACACAAATAACAAAAAACACAAAGAATGCTGTACGGTAAAGGAAAAGTTACGAGCAACGCGCAATAAATGGTTTCATGCCCAACACATGAACGACGTCCGGCCTCAGTCGTGTCCTGCTCCGTGCATGGGGTGTTGAGTCCGGAACCACTTCGTAATTCACGTCACTGACGCGGCGTTACCTTTATATGGGCCAAAGTACCGGCTCAGTAACTTTTCACTAAAGCCACGGCGGCGGACGGGCGTCCACACCCAAACTTGATCTCCGGGGTTGTAAAACACTTCTCTGTGGCGGGTGTTATAGCGTCGTGCGTCTGCCTGCTGTTGCTGGCCGATGTGCAGTCGCGCGAGTTGCCGGGCTTCCTCAGCACGCTCTGCGAATTCTTCGGCGTCAGTTGCCAACTCGTCTTCGTTTTGACATGGTAGCATAGAGTCTAGCATGGTCTGCACTTCGCGGCCGTAGAGAAGCCGAAAATGGCGTGAATCGCGTGGTCTCTTGCACGGCGGTATTATACGCAAAGGCCACGTAAGGTAAGATCCGGTCCCATGTTTTGTGCTGTATGTCGATGTACATTGAGATCATGTCTGCGAGGGTCTTATTCAGTCGCTCGGTAAGTCCGTTGGTTTGCAGGTGGTACGCAGTTGTCCTTCGGTGTCTGGTGTTGCTCAGTTTGAAAACTTCGTCCGTAAGCTGCGCCGTGAATGCCGTCCCTCTGTCCGTTATCACACTGGAAGGAGCACCGTGTCGTAACACGATGTGGCGCATGAAAAATTGTGCTACCTCAGAAGCCGTGGCTCGTGGGATTGCCTGCGTCTCAGCGTAGCGTGTCAAATAGTCGGTCGCGACGATCACCCATTTGTTGCTGTCCGCAGATAGGGGAAATGGCCCGAGAATGTCCATGCCGACTTGGTCGAACGGCGTGCAGGGTGCTTCGATGGGATGAAGCAAACCGGCTGGTTTAACAGATGGTTGCTTTCGGCGCAGGCATTCCCGACAGCTCTTGACGTACTTCTTGATGCTTGCTGAAAGTCCTGGCCAATAGTACCTCTCGCTCACTCTGGCAAGTGTCCTTGAGTAGCTCAGATGACCGGATGTGGGTTCGTCATAGCAAGCGAAGAGGACGTCGTCTCGCATGTCTGGAGGAACCACCAGGAGGTAAGCACGGCTGTTCGAACGAGCGTTCTTCTTGTACAGCACACCGTCTCGCAGGCAGAACGACGTCAACGAGCGGGATAAATGACGTGGTATGATAGCGCCCTGTCCCTCTAAATGATCAATGATTGGACGAATCTCTGCGTCATCTCGCTGCCGTTTGCTCAAGTCTGATGCACTAACGGCGCCCAGGAAGCCTTTGTCTTCCTCTGCTTCTTGACTGACGACATGAAGGGGTGCGCGTGACAGTGTGTCAGCGTCTTCATGCTTACGGCCGGACTTATGGACGATGGTGACATCAAATTCCTGCAGCCGCAAGCTCCACCGTGCTAGCCGTCCTGAAGGGTCACGCAGGCTTGCCAACCAACAGAGCGCGTGATGGTCCGTCACTATCTTGAAGGGACGACCATAAAGGTACGGGCGAAACTTTGTGATTGCCCACACGACTGCGAGGCACTCTTTCTCCGTAGTGGAATAATTCGCCTCGGCACGGGATAGAGAGCGGCTGGCGTAGGCTATGACTCTTTCGGCGTCTTCTTGACGCTGAACGAGCACTGCACCGAGCCCAATGTTACTAGAGTCGGTATGGACCTCCGTGTCAGCATCATCATCGAAATGAGTGAGAACGGGCGCTGATTGCATGCGCTGTCGCAGCTCATCAAAAGCTGCTTGTTGCTCGTTTTCCCAGCCAAACGGCGTGTCGTCCCTTGTGAGACGAGTCAGAGGTTCTGCTATCTGTGAAAAGCCATGAATGAACCGGTGATAGTAGGCGCACAAACCAAGGAAGCGCCGGACGGCTTTCTTATCGACAGGAGTTGGTAATTCGGCAACAGCAGCAAGCTTGTCCGGATCGGGCTGGATTCCTTCGGCGCTAACTACATGTCCAAGAAATTTTAGTTCTTTATAGCCGAAGTGGCACTTTTGTGGCTTTAGTGTAGGTCCGCTGATTGGATAGCCTCCAGCACGCTGCGCAGGCGGTGAAGGTGCTGCTCGAGCGTGGTAGAGAAGACCACCACATCATCAAGGTAGACAAGACAAGTCTGCCACTTGAGCCCTGTGAGGACAGTGTCCATCATTCGCTGGAAAGTTGCCGGCGCTGAACACAAGCCAAAAGGGAGCACTCGAAATTGGTATAGGCCGTCTGGAGTCACGAAGGCTGTTTTCTCACGGTCTCGCTGATCTACCTCGATTGCTAATACCCGCTTTTGAGATCGAGAGAAGTGAAATAATGGGCACGACGAAGTCTATCCAGCGAATCGTCGATACGTGGCAGCGGATACACATCCTTTTTGGTCACGTTGTTAAGCTTTCGGTAGTCGACGCAGAAGCGTAGCGACCCGTCCTTCTTTTTGACAAGTACGACTGGAGATGACCACGGGCTGTTAGATGGTTCAATAACGCCATCGCCAAGCATCTCGCTGACTTGCGTACGTATCGCTTCACGTTCTTTAGCCGACACGCGGTAGGGGTTCTGGTGTATAGGGCGCGCGTCCTCGTACGTGATGATCCTGTGTTGAGTCCTGTGTTGATGGTCCTGTTGAGACGTCTGGCGGATCTTTGAGCAACTTGCGAAGCAAGACCTGAACTCGAACACGAGCACTCGTAGCGCAGTCTGGTTATCGGTGGACGGATCAGGATTGATGTCAATATTACTCATTGACGTGTCGGTGGTATCCACTAGTTCTGACGTGAGACAGTTGGTGACGTTTGCTACTTCGTGGGCAAACGCTATCAAAGTGCCACGGAACAGATGTCGATGCTCGTTGCTAAAGTTGGTTACGAGCAATTCAGATCGGCCATCACGAAGGTGTATTACACTTCTAGCTACACAAATGCCTTGCTGCAGGAGGTGTTCTAAATTTGTCTCGGCCACCACATCGCCATTGCCCAAACCACAGCATGTTACGTCGACTAGAACACTTGCTCGTGGAGGAAGCGTCACGTTCTGTTCAGAAATACGGAGTACGTCGACAAGCTTTCCATCATCCTGCACGTTGATTGCTCGCTGGGCTGAGAACGTGACGCGGCGCTCTTGCAGATCAATGATAGCTCCATTTTCCTGTAGAAAGTCAACTCCCAGGATGACGTCACGAGAACATTCGCGTAGAACGAGGCAGCTTGCTACGAATGTATACCCTTGGATCTGTACTCTAGTTGTGCAGGCACCCAGTGGAGTAACGACGTGGACACCAGCTGTCCGAATCTGCGAGTTGTGCCACGGCGTGATGACTTTCTTCAGCTGCGTTGTCAGTTTCCCGCTCAGTATAGAATAGTCGGCGCCGGTGTCCACTAACGCATTAACTGCACAACCATCATTTGTCACTGCTATGTCGAGTGAAAGTCGGCCATCTTTTGCAGCAGTATGTGATGTCGGACCGGTTTCTGTACGGTTCTGCGTAAATAGGAGGTCTTCAGCGCTTCGACGTTCAGCAACCCTGCCCCCAGAGGTCGCTTGGGCTAGTTTTCCCGGCGGGGGCTGGGAGATCGTGTGGTAGAATACCGCTGGGGCGTTGATGAAAATCGCCTCGGTGATGGCGAGCGCGACTGGCGCCCAGCAGACGGTGGTGCATGCTGCTGGGCGAGGTAGTTTTTGATTTCGCGCGGTCTCTGGCCGTAACGGGGTGGCGGTGAGTACGCAGAGAAGCCGCGAAGCCCAAGACGGCGATAAGGGCACTGGCGGTACAAGTGATCAGCTTCTCCACAGTGAAAGCACAGAGGCCGGCGATCAAGTGTGCGCCAAACATCAGACTTCCGAGGAGACGTGCGCCGATTGTCGATGTACTGAACTGGTGGCACCGAACGATTGGCGACAGGAGCGCCAGAGACAAAGGGCAAAGGCGGTGGCGTGTACGTGCCTTCGTAGTACGGTATGTGCTGTGCTGACTGGAGTGCAACAGCAGGAACAGGATGGGCGAGTAATGGTGGCGATGCAGCAGGGAGTTTCAAGGCTTCCGCGTAGGTTGTCTCACGGCGGTATTCAGCAGGAGCTTGTGCAGCTGTATCAGGAGGCAAGGTGTTCCGGAGGGCCTGGTGCAGCTCATCCTTGATCACAGTTGCAATTGAGGTAACCGTAGGATGAGGTGTTACACCAGCCTTTTGCAACTCTTAACGTGCTATATCACGGATGAGTTCACGTAGATGGCCGTTGCTGGTTCTAGTGGCGGTGAAAATGTCGGCAGTAGACATGCCACTGACTTGCCTGTCGTATCGGTTGGATCGCGGCTGCAGCATTTTTTCCATTGTCACGGCCTCGGACAAGAACTCCGCGACCGTCTTCGGAGGGCTGCGCACGAGGTCGGCAAAAAGCTGGTCCTTCACACCGCGCATCAAGTTACGCAACTTCTTGTCCTCCGTCATTCTTGAATCGGCCCGTCGGAAGAGGCGCGTCATGTCTTTGACGTACGTGGTCACAGTTTCGTTTGGCAACTGGACGCGGGCCAGAGTAGCTCGTTCAGCTCGTTCTTGGCGATCAGCACTGGCATAGGTCTGCAAATGTCTACGAGAGAATTTGGGCCACGTCGTCAGCTGCTCCTCTCGGTTTTGATACCACGTACGTGCCCCGTCTTCGAGATAGAAATAGACACGACCCAGTTTCGCCGCGTCGTCCCACTGATTCAAGGTGGCTACACGCTCGAAGTCCGCCAACCAGTGCTCAACGTCCTCGTGCTCCGTGCCATGGAACGTTGCCGGTGCCCGTGGGCTTTCTAGCGTATAGCGGTTCGACGTCGTGCTTCCCGTGCCTGTTGACCAGGTTTGCACCGAAGCGCTGGTCATGTTTGTCGACGTGGTTGGAGCAGTATCGTCGATTTCCGGAGGCAATCTCCTGATTCGGCGGCTGGTCCGATGCACAGGAGTATTGATTGGCACTGGACTCGTATCACGGCTTCCTGGGGGGGGGGGGTCTGCAGCATCCGTGAGACTACCCAGCACCTCCACCAGTGTGTCACGATGAGTCACAAGTACTGGGGGATTTAATAAACCACCGGGTAGCAATCTCTAGGACGATGCGTCAGTCGTGGCTGGCTCTGGAGCAGAGAAAGAAGCACGAGATCTTCTTTTTCCTCCAGATTGAGAGTCGCTCTTGCTGTCGACCTACTACGTGCTAGTGGCATTATTATTTGTGTAGTAGGCCAGCATTCATTATGCTATCCTTCGTTATTCTTCGGAGAAGCTTGACATCCGTTATACACTTCCTAGGAATTTCGTATAATATTTATGGAGTGGCGGACGACGATGAAAAGTTATGCCTGAAGTGGCTCGCCTCTGCGCGGGGGACACTCGGACAGGAATATTTTAAAAGCTGTCGAAAAGTTTTTATGAGACACGAACAGATTTGGTACTCGTATAAACTGCTGACAATTCTTTATTCAGCTTTCCTAGCCAAAGATCTTCGGTCACGGGGAGGTTACACAAAATAGTGATACTGAAAATTAGGATCATATGCAATTAACGTTCCATAAAAAGTTTATCTCTGAACTATTCTAGCTCTTACTAAATATAAATCATAAATCTAGTATGCATAATCCACCAGACTCTTGGCCGACCCTCCTGAATGGGTAGGTGCCAATATTCCAAGGAGCATCATCGTGATCATCATCGTCAGTCACAGTTAATAGGTAATCAAGAACACGTTTTTTGTTGGGTTCGAGAATCAAACGATCCACATGTTACACGATTGGCATTGTATGACACCTGGTTGTCCCTTTCATGTTCTTAAACTTTTTATTACTCATAAAAACGAGATTCATTTCCCGATAAAGCCTGCTTAACGCCAGTTTAAAAACGTTTTTTCGAGCACCGACGTGGCTCAGTGGTAGAATACTGGGCTGATACGCTGTGGACTCGGATTCGAATGCCATTGTGTATTGGAATTTTTGTTTGTTTACCGAGTTCTTTTCTTATCTCTTGTGATACTGGTTACAGACACCGGCGGCGGCGGTGGCGGACAACTACAGCACCGCGCGTGACCCGTGTTCTGAACTCATAACAGCTTCCGCTGTAAAATAAGTAACTCACTACATAATACTCACATGCTGATGATGCGCCCAAGCATGCGTAATATTTAATTTTTGATTGACAATATTCGCTATACGAACGCAACCAGGAAATAAAAATGGGTGGTCTCTCAGCAAATCTTTTGCTCTGGTGGGTGAATCGAGTGACAGACAGAAACAGAAAGAAATAACATGATTTCCCGCGTCGAAGTACCTCAAGAAACGCCCTCGTCTTTAGAAAATTAAAAATAATGGTCACCTTTTCTCCGCATGCTTCGCAGAACGTCGATTCCCCAGGTACGTAAAATCTGCCCAAATTATTTTAAAATGTGGAGCATTTCTTAGTCACACGACGTCGCGCTTCGGCGTCGTTCACACCCCACTGCGCATGTTCTCGTCTCGTGCCGGCTCAGCAACAGCGTGTCGCAGCGAGGGCACTCGAAAGGGGAGTGCTTAAGACAGAGAAGAAACTTGTGCCACGTCAAAGAGTTACCATTGCATCTGTGTTTTCTACTAGTGCTTAAAAATCATAATAAATGACCTACCCGACTGTTGGCCGATCCCTCTGATTGGGTAGGTCACCATAGTTATAAAGAACATTATTATCATCATCATAATCTGGAAGTGAACCATCTTGTTCGGCGAGAACGTGCGAAGAAGAAGACGACGACGACCAAGCATCAGGTCGATTTCACTGCTAGTTCTACGGTTCAAGATTCTACTGTACTCTATTCAATGAGCCACCGCACAAGGTAAGCAACGTACAATCACATCGCCCTGCGAGAACCGTTCTTCGATTCGTTCGTGGCTGATTTGGCTTGCTTCTTATTTAGGTTCCATGGCTGCTTTCATGGCCCCTTTAACCCCTGAACAGTGCGTCGCCCTTACGAATCAGTCTGACATCTCATGTTGAACACAGCAACCAAATTGTGCTCTCAAACAACCTGCCATTTCACCCTCATTATCGAGGCCAGGAAAAGAAGGTATCCTGAAGCCATCTGTACTAATATTATGATAGCACCTCGAGGCGCGCTGCCCACATTATTTTGCTGACCAGCTAAGTTTCTTCAAGGTGCACCCCCCTTTCACGCGAATAAAAGAAACTCTCCAGTTTCTTTAGTGTACAGTTGACATGATATAAACGCTTCCCTCAAGGTGTGCTCGCTGCTGCTTCGCTCCCTGCATCATACTAAAGCTGGTGTTTCATTGCGTTGCTGTATTGAGGAACTTGGAAGACATGTGGTAATGTGAAAAACATTGGCACCCATGATCGTGTGCGGCATCACTTACATGCCACGCTCATGATACGCTCACGGCCGTTGTTATTGTTCATCATACACCTATCTAGCGCAGTATCAATCTTGGTATGTGCTTAGCTAGAGAAACGGCCGCCAAGGTACTATGAGGGCGATTAGCACCACATATCACACCTAAAAGATGGGCCGTCAACTTGTGCATTTCAGGATGCTTGTCGATTTTTCTGTCTAGATGCGGCTGCGACGAGTGATAATAAAAACTTCGCCATTTCCAGGTGTCGTGTAGTTTTGGTTTTATATAACAGAGAGGAGACTTCCTCGGCGGCGATTGTGACCTGCTTCTTTATCGCCTTTACCTAGAATTGCGGGTATTATGGGCACACGGGTACACTATAAATTTTCAAGTATAAACGACAGCCTCGAGGTAAGTCAAGTTAATTAACAAGTATTGGTTAACTGCTCACGTCGATGTCATTTTGGTTGCGGCAATTGATAACGACCTTCAATCGAAGCTTGTGTTAAAAAATGACAGTAGCCTGACTGTCATTGAATGTTTGTTGAGAATCTGTATTGTCTTAAAACAACTCTAGGACCTAAATATTGTCGTCATAACACACTTAAACCCCTTGCATGTTGCAATTGCCATTGTTATGGCACGTATACTGTCACAGTGCTTTCTACGAAAGATTCTTTTACTAAGAACTGTTCGTCCACCGATAATTGCTCATCAGTGAGTTAACTACTTCAGCCTTATTCAATGTATATACACAATTGTTTAGTTAGGTTGCGTTATCCAACAGAAACGAGCCCTCCGACAATCAAACCTGTTTCATACATTCACGTTTTACAGCATATGATCTACTTTAGTTGCAGAAGATTTTTCTTCTTTCATTTGCATGCAGTTCTTCCAAGCCGGGAGACGTCCTATGTCTTGAAATCGGAAGCGACGACGACGAGTTTCTCGGCGAAGTGAAGTCTTCACCAACGTCAGCGAAATTCACTGCACTTCGTCCCCGCTCGGCCTTGCCGAGTGCAGTGGGCGGGTTGCACTCGGTGACTGCGCCATCAGAGGCCTCTCCGTCGTCGCAGCTCAGGGACACTGCCAGCACCACGGCATCCTCACGGCAACAGCAAACCGACAGAGGTGGCACAAAAGCGAATGAATGCGAGGACCTGCGGATAAGCTGAACCGCATCAGGTGCCGCCGGCGAGGAGCGCAAAAGCGCCCGGCAGCTCGTAGCGACGACGATGACTTCCCTGGTGAAGCGAAGTCTTCGGCGGCATCAGCGAAACCCACTGCGCCCCGCTACCGCACGGCCTCGCCCTATGCCGTAGGTCAGGTGCCATCATTGTGTACGTCGTCAGAGGCCTCTACCTCGTCGCATTGGGAACAAGAGACCGGTGAAGGTGCCACAGACGAGACTAAATGCGAGGACCTGCGGAATAAATTGAACCGCATCAGGTGCCGCCGGCCCCTGAAGCCAAACCGCCGCGAACGTCAGAGCAACGCCGATCTTCACGCACGGTGGAGAGGCGTTGCCGACGAAGGGCTCTCATCGTTTGCAAGAAGACGAGCGGCGTTTCCGAGCGATGGCCGAGCAGGAAAAGCGTGCCGCAGAAATGCGCCTTACAGAAATGCCCGCAGGTTGACAACCTACGTGGATCTCGACCGCCCTGCAGAGCAATTCTGGAACGATGACGAGTGTATTCGTGGATTCCTTGCTCCCCATTATTGGCGACATGGGTTTCGTGCTGGGAACAGTTCATCGGCCGTGGGCGAGCTTCAAGGGCAACGGGAGGCACATGCCGAACGCCGGACCTAGTTGAAGCGTCGCCTGTGCGTCGGCATTAGCAATGATGGGCACGAAAAGTGAGGAAGTCGTACGAAAGAACAATGAGAATGTGGCGAACATAATAGCCCCGCTCCGTATTTTCCGAGATGCCTGACATGTGAAGGAGTTCCCTAATGTCCAACACGTGTCTACACGTCCCACAAGTGTCGCAGGCGGAGGTTTCTATTGTTGGACTCATTTGCATACCGACGGTTGTTAATGATCGCTTGTATGAGATCACAAATACATTTCTATTAGTACCATGTCAGTGAGGTGATTGTCCTGTAGAACAAAAAGCGCATGAGAGTATTCCTTCGAGCAGCATTTCCCTGGCTCTGATTCCTTCCCTCTCTCGAGTGTAGATATATATATACACTGGGCGTTCCAGCAAACATGGACGAAGATTTGAAAAAGACCGCGCATTCTGCGGAAGTAATATTTGTTATTTATTAGTGGTATTCGCGTGTGCTCACAAGTTTTATTTTCACGAATTAGCGCTCAATAGTTTATTTAGCCAAGTTTCCTATTCTTACTTGAAGCGGTGAAATATTATCTTGTTCACTTCAAATAACCATAAATTCAAGCGTTCATTTTTGGAAGACATCTGCCTGGTTGTTTAATAATAATGATAATAAAGAAAAAGCGTGCGAAACGCGTGAAATATGAAATAGACGCGTTTTCTCGGGGCCCCTACTCGAGCCCTTACAAGCGTTCTTCAAGTTGATAGATAGCTGCAGTCGCTTGTCACTGCGTTGTACAAGACTTCACGTTCGAAGATGGGAGTTCTAGCAGCGTCTTTCGATGCGCGTTCATCGGTTCCCTGTACAAAGGATGAACGCAGCCGTGTATCGACTAAAGAACGCACTTGAAAGAAGCTCTGTTAGGTGACGCGCCCTGTGGACTATTTGGCGGGCAGCATCATGAGCGATTTCGTCTTTGGTAAGGTCCGGATGGCAGGTGTAGGGACGGTGATTGATTGATTTGTGGGTTAACGTCCCAAAACGTTCCAGTGAACGGCCCTACGAAATCGAAGAATACTTGTCTTCACGCTATTCACCTCAAGACACGCAACAACGGGAGTCGCGTTCGACAGCACCGATGCGCTATCGGTCGCCGAGTCCTCGTCCGTCATCAAATCTCCGAAGATCACGTTCACCTAGCCCGCGGCGGGAAAACTAGAGCCAGCGACCTCTGGAGGTGAGGCCGCTGATATACTGACAACTGAAGACCCTCCATTGTTAGCCCGACAGGACAGTGGCAGTTACGCAACGACGGTCAAGTGCAGTAGTAGCGACGTTACCTCCGAGATATTAGTCACGATCGACGACGTCGAGGCCGTTGCGCTAATAGACACTGGTGCAGACTATTCCGTTGTCAGTAATGCTCTCGCAAAGAAGCTTAAGAAGGTGATGACTGAGTGGACCGGACTTCAGATACGTACCGCTGGAGGGCACTTAGTTAGCCCCGTGGGGTTATGCACCGCAAGCATAGGAATAAGAGGATTTGTGTATGTCGGCAGCTTTATTGTGCTTCCTGAGTGCTCCCGGGAACTGATTATAGGCATGAACTTTTTGCAAACAAACAATGCAGTCATTGACTTGCAAGAGTCCCAGGTTTCCTTTTCTACGGAGAATGCCATCACCTTCTGTCATGCGGAGAAACCAATCGTTCTACCTCTCCGCATTGTGGACGAAGATGTAACCGTGCCGCCACGTTCCAGTGTGACCGTTCTTGTGAGGTGTGAAGTTCTTCGTGACTGTGACGGATTAGCTGACGGAAACATCGGACTGCTACTAGAAAAAGGACTATGCGTGGCAAGAGGCCTGGTGAGCCTTCGTGATGGATGTGCGCATGTCCTATTAACTAACTTTCGAAATGAGCTGCAGCATGTTGCGAAAGGAACATCCGTAGCATCGCTGCATGAGTACGTGCAAGTCTCAGATGTTTGCACTCTTGATAAAGCTTCAGATACAGTAGACAACGTACTCCAGTCAGTAGACATTGGCAGAGAGCTCTCGTCATCTCAGAAGCAACAGATTGCTGACCTCATCACAGAGTTCGCCGAGTGCTTCTTCACCTCGTCGAAAGTCGGACGTACTCCCGTCGCAAAGCACCGTATCGTGGTCGAAGAACACGTGAGATCTGTGCATCAGTGCCCATACTGTGTAGCGCCAAAAGAAAGAGAAGCCATCAAGAACCAAGTGCAGGAAATGCTCAACGATGATGTAATCCAGCCATCCAACAGTCCGTGGGCATCACCGGTAGTGCTAGTCAACAAGAAGGACAACACTCTGCGGTTTTGCTTTGACTACAGAAAGCTGAACCAAGTCACAAAGCGCGATGTTTACCCCCTTCCACGGATCGATGATGCCTTGGATAAGTTACGCAATGCTCATTTATTTCATCATTGGACTTAAAAAGTGGATATTGGCAGATCGAGGTGGACGAACGAGATCGCGAGAAGACGGCGTTTGTGACCCCAGACGGACTATACGAGTTCAAAGTGCTCCCTTTCGGTTTGTGCTCTGCTCCCGCTACCTTCCAGAGGATGATGGACACTGTGCTCTCCGGACTCAAGTGGCAATCGTGTCTCGTCTACCTCGACGATGTAGTGGTTTTTTCTTCTACCTTCGAGCAGCACATCCACCGACTGAGAATGGTACTGGATGCCATTTGCGTGGCAGCACTTACCATCAAACCGCAAAAGTGTCACTTTGGTTTTCGTCAGCTTCGGTTCCTCGGGCACATAGTTAGTGCAGAAGGCGTCCGCCCAGACCCGGAAAAGATTGCAGCAGTTGAAAAATTTCCGAAACCGCAATACAAAAAGGCTGTCAGACGATTCCTGGGACTATGTGCCTACTACAGACGCTTTGTGGAAAACTTTTGCTAAGGTCGCTGAGCCTTTGACACGGCTAACGAAAGAAAGTGTACCATTCTCTTGGCGGGAGGAACAAGAAGCGGCTTTCACAGAGTTGCGACGCCGTTTGCAGTCTCCTCCAATACTTTGCACATTTTGACGAAGAGGCCGATACAGACATACATACCGACGCGAGTAACGTTGGCCTCGGTGCCATCCTCGTTCAGTGGCAGAATGGAGAAGAAAAGGTCATTGCTTACGCGAGCCGCACTCTATCGAATGCTGAGTCTAATTACTCAGCGACAGAGAAAGAGTGTCTCGCAGAGGCCATCAGCAAGTTTCGCCCATACCTCTACGGCAGACCGTTTCGAGCAATCAGTGATCAATCATTCATTGTGTTGGCTGGCAAACATCAAGGACCCTTCAGGAAGACTTGCTAGATGGAGCCTGCGTCTGCAGGAACACGACATCACTGTGGTCTACAAGTCCGGTCTCAAGCACAATGACGCGGATTGCCTGTCTCGCGCACCTGTTGAGTCTCCATCATCTGACCAAGAACAAGACATCCCATTTCTTGGAGTTCTGAATGTGTCGGACATGGCTCGTCTTCAGCGAGAGGACCCAGAAACTACGCCCGCTTATCCAATACTTGGAGGGTCACGAAATTGAGGTACCACGAGTTTTCGTCCGTGGTTTGGCATCCTAGTCCTCCGGAACGACGTCCTATACAAGCGCAACTTCGTAAACACCGGTGAGACGTTTCTGCTTCTTGTACCATTATCACTGCGAGCAGAAATCTTAGAAGCGTGTCATGACGACCCATCGGCTGGCCATATGGGTAGTAGTCGCACTTTGGCCAGAATTGGCCGCAAGTATTATTGGCCGAAATTAAGGGATTCGGTGCACCATTATGTTAAGTCATGCCGCAATTGCCAGAGACGTAAAATATCACCATCGAAACCAGCGGGTCTGTTGCAACCAATAGAGCCACCAAAAGGGCCATTTCAGCAAGTGGGAATGGATTTGCTTGGTCCATTTCCTCTCTCTTCATCGGGAAAGCGCTGGATTGTGGTAGCAACAGACTACATGACTCGATATGCTGAGACATCACCTCTCGCGAAAGGAACAGCGAACGAAGTAGCCCAGTTTTTCGTCACTCAGATTGTACTTCGACATGGCGCACCACAGGTTGTCATTACAGACAAAGGAACAGCATTTACTGCCCGTTTGATGCAGTCTGTTATGAAGCTCACCCACACCGATCATAGAAGGACTACAGCATACCATCCGCAAACAAACGGATTAACCGAAAGGCTAAATAGAACTCTCGCCGACATGATCTCGATGTATGTGGACGTTGAGCACCAGACATGGGACAGTATTTTGCCTTATGCAACATTTGCGTATAATACCGCAGTACAAGAAACGACACACTTTACGTCATTCAACTTGTTTATGGTCGGACGGTCACAACGACCTTAGACGCGATGTTACCTGTCAACGATTCGAATGAGAGTGACCCACACATCAGTGACTACATAGAAAGGGCAGAAGAGGCACGGCAATTGGCAAGACATCGTATCATTTTGCGACAAGGCTGCGATGCAAGTCGCTATAATCTGAAGCGGAAAGACGTACAGTACAACCCGGAGACAAAGTGTAGGTGTGGACGCCTATACGCGCACCTGGCCTATTGGAAAAATTGATGCGGCGCTATTTCGGCCCTTACAAAGTACTTCGCCAGTTAGGCACGCTAAACTACGAAGTAATTCCTGAAGGGCAAGTGTGCTCAACCCGACGAAGGAATCGCCCAGAAGTCGTACATGTAGTACGAATGAAACCGTACTACGAAAGGCACTGAACGAGTCAACTGATATATGTGCTCAAACATCAGATAAATACTTCTTTACAAAACTGTTTGACGTCCGCGTACGCATCGGGACGATGCGTTTCGGGAGGGGGACTAATGCCGCATGTGGTTAGGCACCTACCGAAGTCTTGCCCCGCTTCCTGCTCTTATGAATTCTGCCACACCAACTGACAAGCCAAACGCGCCAAGCCAAACGCGCCAAGCTAAACGCGCCATGCAACGCTGGCTGCAGGTGTCTCCACATCACGCGCTGGACAAGGAACGCTGGTGGTTTTTCGAGGAGCAGCTCGAGGCGAGACGAGGCAGTGGTTGACGAGGTTTTGACCAGTGAGGACACAACCTTTGTGTATTTAGCTGACGGGCACAAGTTCGCCATTAATAAATAGCTGTTTTAGCTTCCGGCACTGTATTTGTTCGTTACAATATGATTATGAGAGACGCCGTAGTGGAGGGCTCCGGAAATTTCGACCACCCGGAGTTCTTTAACGTGCACCCAAATCTGAGCACACGGCCTACAACATTTCCGCCTCCATCGGAAATGCAGCCGCCGCAGCCGGGAATCGAACCGCGACCTGCGGGTAAGCAGCCGAGTACCTTAGCCACTAGAACAACACGGCGGGGCCACGTGTAGGGAGAGGCAAGTGCATGCCGCTTGTGTATGCGAAAATAACAATGAGGATCAAAAGACTCCTGGCATAATTCGCAGGATCCGGCTAGTGGGACTAAGGAATTTGGGTAAAAAGACCATCAAGGCCCTTTGATTAGTATAACTTATTTATTTTATTTATTTCATAGTTCGGTAGTCGTGCAATTTTTATGTGATCACTGATCACTGATCACTTCTATTGATAG
>WOVY01015821.1:0-19012 GCA_013436015.1 Rhipicephalus annulatus
TTAGCTGAAGTTCAATTGATCGGCTTGGGGCATAAACTTAGCAAAAAAAATTACACGCACATTTTTCATAAAGCAACCTCGATTCGCAGTCATTCATTATGGTTTGCCTTCAAACGAGAAAACGGACACTTTTCTGAAGTGGTCGCTGTACCGTGTGAATGAACTCATAGACCTGCAAACCGTAGAGTTGACGTGATGTTTTTTACCACTGCTAGTATAGCACTGAATGTACCAAATTGGCTATGTGAAAATACGCAATGCTGAAAAAGTATCATGAAATGAAAAACCTTTATGAAAATTTGTTCTACTCGAAGGCCTTCCTGATGCAACGGGTCCATGCTGGAAAGTGTAGATACGCACAGTGAAAAGTATTGAAGTTCACTACCTGCTCATGCGTCGAATATTACAGGCTACTGAATTGGGGCAGCATAGTAGCAAACTGACGCCGTTGGAGAGGGTTGCGCTTCTCACGTTCCCTCACCAACATAGGGCTACCACAAAATCTTATCTGAAACATGTTTGACGACGACCTTTACAATGATTTCTCACCTTACAAATCCAGGAGCGCAGGCACATCCTGGAACACAGTTTCTGGTACACCTCCTGGGCAGTGGTTTGTCACAGAAGGCTGGGCACGCTGAAGAACACGGGTCGTAGTCTGTGTGCGGGTGGTGACTGCATCGGTGGCAGTCCGCTATTGTGATGCACCGACCCCAGGCGTTGCGCACGTATCCATGCTTGCAAAGACACCAGCGGGGCCTTCGAAGATGCCACTTGAGTGTTGTCCAGGGCTTGCAGAAGTGGTCGTACCTCAGCCTTCCATCCGTGACGTAGACTTCCAGGTCACCGCATGTCCGATTTTCACCTGAGAACAATGGTAAACGGCGTTCACTCTTGATCATGTGAGCTACGAGCTAGTGAATGAGGGAGATAAGTCACTGAACACAAATTTCTTTGCTCTGAATTTTCACCAAGTGCTTAGTGAAGCGTTGTTTCATTGACATATGTTTGGTAACTCAAGCTACCTTTTACCAACGTCACCGTAAGACAGAGTAGACACCCTTCGAACCAGAGCAGCCATCTGGCACTTAATAGTGAGGGTCAATTCAAACCACCCTAAGAAAGATAAAAAAAATGTGTACCTAATAGTATGTAACTGCATCATTCGTTAACTCAGCCGCATCAACTACAAACATCCTTGTGCTTTACCCGTGAAAGCCGGAATTTTTTACAATGCCAGCAAACCCATATTATGGAATGTAAGGTTTAAATGAGCGTTGATATTATGAAAAGTTGGCTTGTTCTCTGCACCCGAGATTGGAATCGTGAGTTAGACTGAGGTGAAAGAGCAACCAGTATAACACCGAGTAATGGTGAGCAGGGGTTTCGATAGGAGTCGGGCGATTGCTTTGATTACGACTCACTGGTCATTGTACGCAAATGTATGCCCTAACGGGACGTGCATATCCTCATGTCACGTGCGTGTACCATCCTGTCTCGAATTCTTTATTGGAAGCCTGAAGTGTACCTCCGTAGGCTGCAAAAACATGGTGGAGGCTTATACCACTTTGATTTGTCACTTGAAGTCAATCAGGGGAATATAAGTGCAACTTGTGATGCTCACTTATTTAGTATTCAGCAGATCCTTGTGAAGTACTCAGAACCTTCCTTGCACAGCGACCATTCGCCGAAGCCTTCTTGAAAGGGTCAGATGGAAACAATACAGAGCTAAATAGAATGATTTGTAATCGAGAACGCATTCGGTAACTTATTTTGTGGCACCAGCATGGAAAGAAGGTTCCGATGCTCGGCTGCTGACCAGAAGGTCAGGGGTTTGATGCCGGCCCTTGGCGGCCTCGTATCGGTGGGGCGAAATGGTAGAGACCCGTATACGGTGCGAAGTCATTGCGCGTTAAAGATAACCAGATGATCGAAATTTCCGGAACATTTAAACGTTGGGCTTCATAATCATGGCATTAGTTCGGGACGTAAAAACAAATATATTACCATTGTTATTCCTAGGTACCTCTAAGTGCCACAAAGCAGGTTACTAGCCTGCTAGTGGACACAGGCCAACCACTTGCGCTGTCACAGCGACAACATTCATGCTACACTAGAAAGAACACTCTGTTTTCGTTCCGAATGTGACGGAGATAATAATCTATACGTAATGTTTATGTTGAGGTCAAGGGACTATTCAGAATGTGATGGTGACCGGAAGTGTCGTTACTGCTCTTCTGGGAGCATGCAAACACAAGACACTCAGCTACTAAACTAAAAGCTGCAACACTGCTTAGATAGATGTAAGTCATGAAGTGTGTCACATCATGAGGACATGCGTTGCCCTATTAGGATTTGGTGTTCCGGTAGCGCTATTTGATCCTCCAGAAAAAAAGTGTGAAATGTGCAGCAGTCGATAGGTCTCATCGGATGCGAAATCAGAGACTAATTCAAGCTATGTAGCCGAATGATTCTATCAGAAGTTCATCTCTCAAAACAAAGAGTAAGGGGGAGGGGGCAGCACTATCACCCCATGTAAAGCCGTTTTCTCTTCATGAAGCTCGTGCTTCTCGTGGGTTAGCACTCTTATGTTTTGTAGCTTATGAGTAAAAACTGACGCTGTGCCCACGCCGGTTAGTCTTTCGCGAAGTGGCGCCAGCAGCACCGCCATACGGCGAGGTTTGGTGCCCCGCACAGGAAAGATAAAGCGACCCAGGAGGTGCCAGCGTGAGCCCACGGTTGTCTACAGCGGCGAGTCCGTCGGGACGACACCACAGGTCGCTTCCCGTGGACTGCTCGTGAGCGATGCCGCATACGCGGTACCTTGCCTTTGTTATGTTGGTGGTGTGTTGCGTTGACATGTTGCGTAGGGTTATTTAGCGTATCACTAGCGGCCGGCAATATTGTCGTTTTTAAAAGCAGGTTAACACATGCACACGTATTGATTGCCCGAGGGCATCTAGTGCGTGCGTTTGTTTCGAGAACGTGGGGATCTACTCAAACCCCACAAGCTTGCTGCCCTTCGGTGATACTCATGCTCTGAAAGATTGCAGTTTACTCACACACACTGATAAGTGTTTCAGTCATCCAGACAAAATATTCGCATTACAAAAACCAACTGGCCAGAGTTGTTGAATATCGCAGGTCCTTTTCCAGGTAATTTTGCTTGCGGGATTGCACGATTGTTGATATCCAGTATGACCTTTATCAGGCCCTGAGTGGGCCCTCGTATCATCTTTATCAAGCATTTAAAGATTCGTATTATACGCACTCTCTGGAAACTAGCTGGATTTGTGCAAGCTTGGTTTTGCTCGCAAAATATCTTTTCCTCGGTATTTCAGAGTGGTTGTCGATGTAACGTCATGAGGTTTTGTAATATTAAAATACGCAAGTTGCCTCATGATGACACTCCGTGAATAATGTATCTTTCATGAGCTGGTATTTCATTAAATATATACACTCTATGTCTCGCTTAGTGCAATCGTTATTCTTCCCGCCATCAAATGCATTTTATTGTCCTCTGCTCCTCCCTGAGCTGTGATTACTCGAATATGTTTCGATTTTGTCAGATGTCTCTTGACTATCAAGCTTTTTAGAGATTTACCATGGGCGCCTGTGTTTATTAATATTGTGATGACCTTTATTCGAGCGAGAAGTCGCAACGAGGTCGCAACGGAAAAATGGGCGTACGGCCAGTCTAGCAATGGCGGCACAAACTCTCGCGCACGCAGAGCACGGGCTTTTTGTTGTCTTTCGAAGGCGCATACGCGTTGGTGCGTATGCTCCACTACAATACCCCCGGGGTGAAGGGTAGCCATCCTGGCGACTCAGGGAGTAGGCACAATGAGGGGGTCGTAGTAGGGCTTGAGACGGTCGACGTGTACGGTCTCGCGTCCTCGACGGCGCAAATCTGGTGATTGTGTTAACGGCTCGATGATGTAATTCACCGGGGAGGTCGCGTCAATGACACGGTACGGACCATGGTACCGGGCCAGAAGTTTAGAAGACAGGCCAGGAACGTGCGGGGGCACCCAAAGCCACACAAGGGAGCCAGCACGAAATGTAGGAGCTATGCGGTGAGCGTCGTCGTGTCGAGTCTTTTGTAGACCTTGAGCCTCACTTGTCAGAGACCGAGCCAACTGACGGCAGTCTTCAGCGTATCTGGCGACTTCCGAAAGCGGGGAGCACTCAGATGCATCAGGGCGGTACGGTAGTATAGTGTCGAGTGGGTGGGAAGGTTCGCGGCCGTACAATAGAAAGAACGGGGAAAACCGGTAGTCGCTTGCGTCCGCGGTGTTATAAGCGAAGGTAACAAAGGGCAATACAGCGTCCCAGTTAGTGTGGTCGGAGGAGGTGTACATCCTCAGCATGTCGCCAAGTGTGCGGTTGAACCCGTCAGTAAGACCATTTGTCTGTGGATGGTATGCGGTAGATTTACGGTGGATAATGTTGCATTCAGCGAGGATAGCTTGGATGACCTCCGACAGGAACACTCGACCCCTATCACTGGAGTAATTCCCGCGGAGCACCATGGCGTAGAATGAAGCTGCGGAGAATGAAAAGTGCAACTTCGTGGGCGGTTGCTGCCGGTAGAGCTGCAGTCTCACCGTAGCGTGTCAGATGGTCAACTCCGACAATATTCCACCGGTTTTCCAGAGCTACTATATGGGAGGGGGCCATAGAGGTCTATACCCACGCGGTCGAATGGGCGAGCCGGCACGGGAGCGGCCTGTAACATGCCAGTAGGTGCCGCGGAGGTGTTTTGTTCTGTTGGCAAGTGGTGCAAGGACTGAACGTATTTGTGCACAAAACGATACATTCCTCGCCAGTAATAGCGTTGGCGCAGCCTTTCGTAGGTTTTCAGGACACTGCGTGAGCACTTTGGGGATCTGCATGGAAATTCATGCAGATGTCAGAGCGCATATGAGTTGGGACAGCAAGGAGCCACTTCGACCACCAGGCGTGTAGTTGCGGTGGTACAGAATGTTGTCACGTAAGGCAAAGTGGGCTGCTTGCCGGCGCAGCGCTCTCGTGGAAGGGACAGAAGACGGATCGGTAAGGTAGTCGACTAACAAGGCAAGGTATGGGTCTTTACGCTGCTCCGAAAGCATGTCAGTGCTGTCGAGTGGTGACAAGGTGGTAAAAGGGGGTGACAGAGAAGCCACATCTGGTGTTAATGGCGATCGGGAAAGTGCATCGGCGTCCGCATGCTTGCGACCGGAACGATATACGACACGGATGTCGTATTCCTGTAATCGAAGTGCCCAACGGCCCAGACGTCCGGACGGGTCTTTCAAGGAGGACAGCCAAACATAGAGCGTGGTGGTCTTGACCACGTCGAAAGGACGGCCGTAAAGGTACGGGCGAAACTTCGTAAGCGCCCAGATTATGGCCAAACACTCCTTCTCTGTCACGGAGTAATTCAATTCAGCCTTCTAAGAGCGCGACTTGCATAAGCGACTACGTATTCGGTTTGGGTGCCTTTCCGTTGTGCCAAAACTGCGCCAAGACCAACGCCGCTTGCATCAGTGTGAACTTCTGTGGCAGCAGTGGGGTCGTAGTGGCGAAGAATAGGTGGCGAGGTCAGCAGGTGGCGCAGCTGGTGAAATGCGTCGTCACATGCAGGTGACCATGCAGATATACCTTTGCTGTTGGAAAGCAGCCTAGTCAGAGGTGCAATGATGGACGCGAAGTTGCGCACGAAGCGACGAAAGTAAGAGCAAAGACCAACGAAACTTCTTAGGGCTTTCAGTGATGTGGGCATTGGAAAGTCAGCGACAGCTCGAAGCTTATCGGGGTCCGGAAGAACACCGTCTCTTGTGATGACGTGTCCCAAGATGGTTAGTTTTCGGGCTGCGAAGTGGCACTTCTTGGTGTTAAGTTGTAGGCCTGCAGAAGCTAGACACGTCAGAATCTCGTGGAGACGACGAAGATGTGTCGGGAAATCAGCTGAAAGACTACGATGTCATCTAGGTAACACAAGGCAAGTTTTCCACTTGTGGGCCCGCAATATGGTATCTATCATGCGTTCAAACGTCGCAGGCGCGTTGCAGAGCCCAATGGCATGACTTTGAACTCATACAGGCCATCCGGTGTTACAAAGGCTGTTTTAGGGCGATCACATTCAGCCATTGGCACCTGCCAATACCCAGAACGCAGATCCAAGGATGGAAGTACTCGGGCGCCTTGTAAACAGTCAAGAGCATCGTCTATTCGTGGTAGCGGGTAGACGTCTTTCTTTGTAATCTTGTTTAAGTGGCGATAGTCCACGCAAAATCGAACGGTGCCATCTTTTTTCTTACCAGAACCACGGGTGACGACCAAGCGCTTTGAGAAGGCTGTATGACTCCACGTTTAAGCATGTCATCTACTTGCTCCGTAATGACGCGGCGCTCATCGGCAGAAACGCGGTAAGGGACGCTGTCGCAAGAGGCGAATGTGAGCCGGTGTCAATAGTATGAGTGACAGTCGTGGTGCGGCCCAAAGCAGGTTTCTGAAAGTCGAAAGAAGAGCGAAACTTGTTAAGGAGAGCAACAAGTTGGCGGCGATGCGAGAGGGGAAGGTCTGCGTCAATAGCATTGTCGAAGGCTGGTGAGCTTGATGGCTCAGACGCCCTGAGTGATTGCGGCATCTGACATGGCGTTTCGTCGGGAAGAATAATATCATTGATATGGTCGACAGGTTGCACATATCCTAACGTTTCACCACGAAGCAAGCCAACGGGGAAGTTGCAGTGGTTGGTAACCAGCATTACGGTTAAACCAGACGCAATCGTAAGAACGGCAAATGGAAGCACGATGCCCTTGCGTTCAGTAAAAAACAGGGGATGGCGTAAAGACCACCGTGGCGTCAGGTTGCGCCACACACGAAAGGCTAATAGGGACTGAAGCTTCCGGAGGCAAGGTGATGTCGTCGTCAGCGATGAGTTTGCAGAGCAGTGGTGAATGGTCGGGTGGTGGAAATTCACAACTTGGCACTAGGGACACTTCCGCACGGCAACAATCGATGATAGCTTCATGACCTGATAAGAAATCCCAACCCAGGATGAGGTCATGAGAGCAAGATGGTAGTACAAAAAATTGGACGATATACAAAACGTCTTGGATGACGACGCGCGCCGTACACACAGACGAGGGCTGAATGCGTTGTGCGCTAGCCGTGGACAGCACGATGCCACAGAGAGATGTGGTCACTTTCTTCAGTTTGCGACAAAATTTTGCGTTCATCACAGAAACGGCGGCCCCAGTATCAATTAACGCTTGTGTGGCGACTCCCTCAACATTGACATCAACAACATTTCGCGGCGAAAATGGAGGCCTTGATAATTGCGCAGAAGTTGCAGTTCTTGCCTCTGGAACTGCACTGATTAGTTTCCCTCCTCAGGAGGTGGTCTACGACGCATAGGAGATGGCGATCGGCGACGAGGAGATGGGAAACGAGAAGTCGATGGGCGACGATCCGAGTCAGAGTGCCTCTGTTCGTATGCAGACGTGGTGGCCTGCTGCGACGCATAGGTAGGAGTTCCAAAGGAGGCGTACGCAGGTGTGGGACGGCGGCGGCAGTAGCGTGCAATGTGTCCAGCGATGCCACACGCGAAGCAGATAGGACGGTTGTCATGGGTTCGCCACTCATTAGATGGACGGAAAGAGCGAGGTGAGGGCCTGTAAACCGGAGGCGCTGCCGGAGGAGGTGGAGCCGATAAGGATACTGGATGCGTTGGGGGTCGCGCAACCACAGCTGCGTAGCTGAGAGGTGAAGATGGTGCAGGTGGTGCGTAGCTGACAGCTGAGAGATTAGATGCTGCTGAAGTGCATGCGTAAGGGGCCTGCACTGTAGGTAGGACATCACAAATTCAGTGCGTATGGCCTGCTGCAGTGTCGAAGGCAGACTTGCGGTGGGCGCGTCGCTATGCGGCAGCAGGGAAAGCTGTCGGGCGACTTCCTCCCTGATGAAGTCTTTGATCTGGTTGGACAGACCTTCTTGGCGAACGTTGACATTTGCGAGTGCGACAGCCGAGATCGAATCTGGTGGTGAGACACTCTGTCGGGCGATGGAACGCTGACGGCGTAATTCATCGAAGCTCTGGCACAGGCTTACGAGGATCGCCACCGAGGTCGGGCTTTTCGCTAGCAACATCTGGAATGCACCATCCTCAATACCCTTGAGAATCTGCCGAATTTTTCTCTTCTTCGGGCATAGATGGGTTAACACGCCTGCAGAGGTCGAGCACATCCTCAATGTAACTTGTAAACGTTTCGCCAGGCTGATGGGCTCTGTGGCGCAGACGTTGGTCAGCGCGGAGCTTGCGTACCTCTGGTCGGCCGAACCAAAGCTTAGCTACGTCTGCCAAGTAAAAAATAACGTAAGCGAGTTTAGAGTCGTCGTCCCACTTGTTGCTGACGCTTACGCGTTCGTACAAGGACAGCCAGTCTTCGACGTCTTGCTCACCACTTTCCGCTGAAGATTGGTGGGTCCCGCTGGCGAGTAGCGCCGGGGCAGGTAGACGGGGCAGCCGATGGTGCTGGCTGGGCTGGGACGGGCTGGTTGGCGACTGCGTCAGTCATGTTTGGCGGTAGTCTTTCAGGCAACTTGCGAGAGCGGAGCTCCAGGTCTTCTTTGGGATCTCAGCAGCCTCCACCAAATGTGATGACGTTTATTCGAGCCGAGAAGTCGCAACGAGGTCGCAACGGAAAAATGGGCGTACGGCCAGTCTAGCAATGGCGGCACAAACTCTCGCGCAAGCAGAGCACGGGCTTTTTGTTGTCTTCCGAAGGCGCATACGCGTTGGTGCGTATGCTCCACTACAATATATATTTAGGTGTTATACGCAACGGTTTGAAGAATTCTTATCTCTCGCGTCTGTGAGCCTGGTAAGCTAACGCACTAACTCTGAGGCATTAATTGTAATTTTTATGATATCGCATGACCCACCATGATGTTGTAGTGGCCATAGTACTTGGCTGCTGACACGCAGGTCGCGAAATCGAATACAAACCACGGCGTCCCCACTTTTGATGGAGGCAAATTTGAGACACGTGATCTTTGATTGGCACACTTAACACAAGCCGCAAACGGTCGAAATTCGCGAAGCCTTCTTCGTGGAATCTGGCATTTTTTGTTGCTTTTTCCAACGTTAAACCCTAATAATTATGACATGACATGAGCGTCAACCCTACGATAGGGTGGTTCTTAATGTCGCTTAGAAGCAATGAGGTCAGCGATGTGACAATCAGCGTCACACCGGCTTTCTGGAAGCAGGATCGCAAAGATAAAGCATCCGATTTGTCCACAGCTGTAGATAAGCTCTGTAGTACACAACGCTCGCACACAAGTATGCTCTCTGCGCCAGCGCGTGAAACCAATAAATGTAGTTGATGCACACATTTCACAGGCTAACACGCCCTCGAATGTATATTAGCTTGTGATTAGTAAAACGTTGCAAGGCTGTGCACGCTGCTGCAATTTCAGTCCAGCTGTGCCGACCTTGCATACAGATAAAACCAACCTTGTAGTTCCCTTTCACAAAGGCCCACTCAGTGACTTGAAGACGGCGCTGGTTCGGTTTGAAAAATTAGTGACAGCAGAGTGGAAACTATTGGTACATTGAGTGAAGCTATAATCAAATTGTGCGACAAGCTCAGCTTGTTTCTTTAGCAATATTGAAATGCATGATTTGGATCAAAATTGTCATGACTTCTTCAAATTCCACATTATTCTTACATTATTCAATGTACGAATTTAAATAAAGAGAACACGTTAACTTTCTAACGCTATGAGAATTGCGTAACCGGCGAGTTGTGTTCGATCCAAGATTTCGACAAGTGCATTGCAGCCTTTGAAAGCCGACATGTGTTTTTGTCGAAACATCGGCTCCAACACCCACCACAATTTTACGAATTTCTCACTGCAAGCTTTCACTACGCCTTCTTGCCTTTCTTTCGGACTTCTTAATGCTGGACCAGGGCTAGTGACAATATTATACTGACATTGAAAATTATAAAAATTGAAGCTCACCCTCAACTTGTTCGGTAATTGCCAGGACGCTTACACATGCCAGAACAATGACTTTCACACTCATTTCGACAGTGATTTCACTGCTAGCACATGTACTATGAAGCACTTGCGCAGCTATGCAAACGAATAAAAGGTGATTTCTGCCTGCTTTTCGTGCGTCTGCCTCACAAGGCCACGGTATTGTCCGTGGAAGTAGACATTCATTTGGGCTTGGCGCAGCGACGCCTGCACTTGTAGAGGAGTTTGGAAGGAGCTGCTATGGGAAGAAGGGTAGCTTCATTTTTTTATATCTACAAAATAAAGATTTCAGCCCTTAGTCATCTCGACGTTCTGCGATTCTTGCATTGCAGGGAATGAATACACACAAAAAAGACTTCTTGGCTAAAGAAGTAAGCCTGTGAGCGAAAACACGTCAAGCGATAATGAATTGCCTCTTGTGGGCTTCGACCGCCACAATTGTGGCTTCAAACGCAAGTTTTCCTTATACGACATGGCTAGAGCAAAAACCTAGTAAATAAATGGGCTTAAGTTCTTTTTGTTCATAATAAGATAGAACAACATCAAAATCTCCTTGGCTCTATAGCGAAGAAATAGCGTGAACTTTATGCTCGACTTTGGCAACATCGCGACTGACCAGGGCAACTCTCTCACGGTTACTGCTTACTGGCATCTTTTGTATTCTGCTCATATTCAACGCTCATTGAACTTGCACAGCTCGCAAACTAAACGAGGTTTACGCGTCTAAAAACGCCCCTAAAAGTTTATGAAATTATCTTAGTTACGCAATCCTTTGTGCAAGGACGATGTCTCGGAAGCATGCGATGCCGTGAGTTATCTCACGAGACCCTCACTAAGTGTCGCCAGTATCTCTATATGATTGTGCTTCTTATCAGTGGCAGGGCAGTCTCTTTCATTTTCTATTTTAAAAGGGTGGAAGGAAAGCCGTAGAAAACAAATACTAAGTATCTTTAAACACCACATGAAGAAATGTTTTTTTTTACTTTTTGTTTGTACAGGGGTTCATTTGCAAGCGTCTCTAAATCTGGAACTGCCGTGCAAATTACGAGACATGTGCGGTCGTTTCTGAGCAAGTGAACACACCGTGCGACGTGCTTTGTGAAGCCAGCAGGCAGAAACAAAGCGTTCCACAAACACCTTCATGGCTACGGCCGGTGCCTACTAACCCTCTCACGTTTATTTGTACTTATATATCCCATAAAAAAATGTAGGACGACCACCGTCGTAGCTCATCCAGTTAGTACAGAATCGAACGCGTGATTTGAAAGCCGCAGATTCGGACCTGTTCGTGGCGAGTTACGTTTTCGTCCAGTTAGCGGGAGTGTTTGCGTGAAAAGACGGTTCATCGTTACGAAATTTTAAATAGTGAGGGAAAAACACCAGTGGTTCACACGAAAGCTGACGCAGAAGAGCAGTTCATTTTCTTTGCATATACATCATACTAAAGTAACATCCCCTATACTCTCCTCGGCATTCTCGTATGTTTTAATTAATCTTTGGCTTCACAAAAAAATTAACTCTTTTACTTTCTTTCGTTCAAAGACCTTACATGCGTCGTGACAAGCGTGGTTGCCTGTCCCAGCCCTGATTTACACACCACTAATTTTTATCAATACAGTATGAAATTTAAAATTTTTGGTTTTAATGTAAGCTATATCGCTCTGTAGAACATTAATACTGCTATTTCAGTTGTATCTGTGATAAATACATCTTGCTGCAGGACATGAGATACGTCTATAAATGTTGCATATTTTCTCCTTCTAGTTCTCCCTTAATCGTTATTGCTCTAGCTGTGTATGTTGGTCTTTTTCATGATGAACCTGATTCCTTAGACTCAACTGACGCGTTTCGACGTAGGCCGACCCTGATTGGATAGTTTCGTGAGCTATTTTTACGTGTTCGTTGAACCAAGACAAGAATCCCCTGCTTCACGATGGCGCAAGCCTTTGACACCTCGTCGGAACAAAAACTGACTGTTGTCATCAGCATGAATATTGCAAATAATTATCATCCAAAAACCATGACCACCTATAGGATTCCATTGCGACCACATTTGTCATCGATATCTTTTTCGGGGTTATAACGTCATGAAACGTCACTCGAACACCACAAAGCCTGGCTTAACATGATGATGCGATGAGATCGCATCATCTTTTCTTCAAAAAGAAGGTAGGCCGACCCCTGAATTACTGCGAGAGTGTGCGTTGGGCATACCGCTTCTAATGCATCCAATTCCAGAGGCAGCGCAGAACCACAATCATGACAGAAAGCCTTTGGAAGGTCTGATGGGACATTCCGATACAATACACCGAGAATAAAAAGCAAGAAAAGATTACTTTTTCGTTCTAGTCGGCTGAGGCAATGAATAGGAAACTGTGGTACTACTTTGTCCACACAACGTTTATTGCCTCCTGGGGCACTGATTTGGAGGGACGCACTGTTTCTTGCCATTGGAGAACACTGTGTAGAAGCCGGGCCAGCATACGCAGGCGCCGTTGTCGCAGGTCATCGCGCATACGTTTGCAGTGGTCCGTTACACTTGGGCTCGCAGTTGGACGAGCACAGCTGGAAGCTGGAGTAACGAGGACACTTTGGTGGACACGTGGCTGCAGGAATGCATGGCATTTTGCCCCAGGGGTTGCTGGAAAGAGAGATCTGCTGTTATGTGCAGACAGCTGAAGTAATGTTCTGTGCGTTTCAGAAACAGTTTTTTTCGTATAACACCTCTTATAACAAATGCTATCGCCTTTCATTACATAGACCAACTACGTAGTCTGCACCAGGATTGCAGTCGGCTAGCGAGTTATTTTTTGATTATTTAAAAAAATGGCTGCACGGTTGCACTACCATTCACTGGCCACCCCGTGTATATATGGACTGCAGCTTGACCTGCAAAGTAGCGCCGGTGGGAGATTACTCGAGTGCGTTCTTGAACAATAGAAATTCGCAGCGTGCGCGTTAAGTAAAGGCGGACCGCGGGTCTCTGTGTAAAATTGGGGGTTTCGATCTCTCGTTGCCCATTAACAGCAATTGGCATGTTCCAGAAGGAAACAGCGGCAGCGATTGGCATGTTCCAGAAGGAAACTGCGTTATTTGCGCCTGCCTCCCCAGATTTCTCTCCTGTGCCACGTCGCGATGAGCGCCAGCGTCAACATCGCCGCAAGTGTAGGCGTTTCGCATCTACACGTCGTTCCCTTAGAGAGCTGGTTTTGAGAAGTTAAACCCCGCATATCACTCACTCAATCAATCAATCAATCAATCAATCAATCAGAGAGATGTAATTTTTTATGTTCTTCTTTACCTTCCTAACATAAAAATACAGGATACTGAGTTATTTCATGAAAACAAAGCATGCACACATGAATACATGACAAAGGAAACAGACAGCACGAATGCGTTTGCGATTGGTAGCGAGGGCTCGTGTTTCTTTGTCTTGCATTTGCTAAGCACCTGTGCCCCTTCCTTTTTTTTAACGTAGGTCTCGTACGTAAACGTTAAAAAAGACCAGCGAGATGCCTCTGGAAACCTCTAGTGGAACAAAAACAGCGGGTCGATGTGGCGCAGTTTGTGTGGGGAAAAAACCTCCAATAATGAAATGCTTTCAGTCTCAGCCACGCATGTTCTCTTTTCAATTGGCAAGATCTGTTTTTGAGTCCAGCTTCCCAGTCAAGGCAAATACGTAATGCCGAAGGAAACAGTTTGTGTTCAATGTGCTGCCACTTCACGCTGCGCTACCCATATAGTGTAATGTCATAGCGTCATAACATGATAGCACGTTCCATATGTTATCACACAAGCTTTTCGTATGGTTTTGTTGATTTAAAAAAATAGCCGTTGTAATCCGAAAGGCACCAGGCAATTCTATCTAATGCTTCAGTGAAATGATGATGATGATATATGTGGGGTTTAACGTCCCAAAACCACCATATGATTATGGGAGACGCCGTAGTGGAGGGCTCCGGAAATTTCGACCACCTGGGGTCTTTAACGGGCATCAAATCTGAGCACACGTGCCTACAACATTTCCGCCTCCATCGGAAATGCAGCCGCCCCAGCCGTGATTCGAACCCACGACCTGCGGGTCAGCAGCCGAGTACCTTAGCCACTAGACCACCGCGGTGGGGCGCTTCGTTGAAATAGACGTGTGACTAATGAGAAAGAAATGACTCACAGTATATAACCTGGTGCGCAGGCGCAGCCCACTTCGCACTCCTTCGTACAGCTCTGGGGTTCGGGTTTGCCGCACACCAACGGACAGCCGTAGAGCAAGGGTTGAAATCCGCGTGGCGTCATTGGCGCAGCTCGCGCATTCGCGGTGAGAGATGCAATCTCCCCAGGCATTACGCACGTATCCTTGCTTGCACAGGCACCAGCGGTACATGAACAGCTCAGTGCCCAACGTGAGCCACGGCTTGCAGAAGCGGTCCAGGCGAGGCAGGTAGCTCCGAACTAGCACCTCGTTGGCGTCGCATTTCAAACGATGCTCTGGAACAGAAGCAGCACTTTAGCGGAATATGAACACGGTGGTTGTGAGGTGATGCACGGTGCTGTGTTCACTTAACAACGTAGCAAAATTTTTACTCTGAGTCAGAGATAATTTATCTATCCGCGTAAATCAATCAACACTATATTATAAGCATCCAGTATTCATTTTTATACTGCACTCATGCGTGGCCCTACAGAGAGATGACACAAGGACAGACGCAGTCCTCGTCAGACGTCTCTTTCTGGTTACACGTTAACACAGATTTGAAATATATAGCATGAAACGACCCGCCCAACGACAAGTCAGTTTTAAACTACAAAGTACTTACTATACGCTTTACGAAGTGCCATTAACAATTACATTTGGTGTCTTACTGTATTTACTTTATTTTATTTGTCTTGTCAGCGTATTATATTAGTTAATGTCGTGCGTGTCACGACCCCGTGACATTGTTATCCATGTTTTATTTGCATGGGCGTGTGAATAGTTCACAAGAGCCTCGAACGATTCCAACATATTCGCGCTCAGATTGCATCCGAATAGTTATGGCGGAAGAGTAAAAAAAGTTGCACCTAACGTATTAATACAAGCCGGTAGACAATAGAGAAATCCTAATGATTTTCCAGCGCTGTCCAAACATCGAGGAAGTATGGAGAGCGAAGTTTATATGACACCACCTTGACTCTTGTCAAGGATATCTCACAAAACAGGCATTGCTATTCCTCTTTGTTCGTCTTCTGGCTGGCTTTCTATAACGAATACTTTTTTTCAAGATTAGCCCTCTCGGTGTATCGGCGGTTATGGTGGTTGCAGTGCCCGACTTGGGAGCCGTCAGTCGTGGGATCGATTGCAGCAGCGGTTGTCTGGTTTCAATAGGGGCGAAATTCTACACGCTTTTGCACGTACCTAAATAAAACGGTGGTTGAAATTTTTGAAGCCCACCCCCTACAGTGCTCCCATAACCATGTCATAATTGGTGAACGAAACCCGAAAAAATTTCTTCATTATTTGAATCTGCTAACTTGATTGTCTATTCTTATCTATCTTCTCAGCCTTCGTTTCGTAACAGCAGGTTGATTCAATGAACTAACACTATTAACTGGGCACACGCGCGTGTAGGCGATGCCCTTAGTGTCTACGGGCACCACCAATAATAGTAATGTATTTCTTCCACTTCCTGAGTATTCACTGTCGTCAAGGCTCTATGTTTTAGTTTCTAAAAAAGACGCAAGGGTGACGGCTAATGACTTGCCGCTGCTGTCTTTCTAGAAAGAAACAACTCGCAGCATTGCATGAGCTTTAGGAATCGACATTGACATGCCTCTTGTGAAAAGCTGATGAAATTGAAATTACCATATAGCAGATGGAAGTTGTTTGCCGTCATTGATATCTAAATTCCACGGCGTACATAGGGTAATAGATGCTACGTTGGTTACTTACAGAACATTTGATACTTCAGTGAGACAATGCAAATACAAATTTGTGATAGGCTGAATAACTGATCGATTCACCTTGATGAGCGGATGGGTGAATGTCACGACAAGGGATTTAGTATGAGCTCCTATCTGCGCAATCTCGCTATACCATTTACCTTCAAGATATCTCTAAACACCGTTAACACGGAATTTTTTTATTACGTGCAGGATAGCACGTCGGGATTCTCAAGTTTTCTGCACTTGAAATTTGAAGCGAATTTATATTTTCAAAAACAAAAAGCTCAAGAATATTTGTTGTCATCTTCTGATTTCGTCGTTCATAACTGCTTTCCTTGTTATGTCTACAACAACCCCCCCCCCACCTAATGTTATCTTTCGTTACGTTATGAAGGTCCTTACACGCTTAGCTATCATCAAAGTTTACATGCCAAACTAGTTCGAGCGAGAATTTTCGCTCTGTACAAAATTACGCAATGTAGCCGGGTGGTCACTCACCGACATACTGCGCCCCCGTGGCGGCAAAAGCGATTAGCAGTAGTAGGGCACACTGTTCGCTACGCATTGTCCACATGAAGTATCACACAAAATATTGGCCCAGGAAGGTCAAGAATCGCATGAATTTCACACTGCCCTCATAAGATGGCGCGAACCTCTACATGCACATGTGTTCTTTCAAAAACAAAAATAATAAAGAATTATTTTCTAAGGCAGCTGCTAAGGGCTGACTAACCGCTAAACAATAGGCGGATTATTTTCTTTTTTAAGATATACCATGAAAAATACCTTGAAAGTTGTTCAGACACACTACGCAAGCAGAAGCGCAGGTGTGTCGTTCTTTCGTAATCCGTGGGCACCTGCGGGAATAATTGCGTCGCAAGAAAGTATAACGGGTCGAGTCGCAGCGCAGTCAATTCATCTTCATATTTTCTTTGTAACTGTACCCTAAGTAGAATATATGTGTAGATTGGGTGTGTAAAACAATGAAGCAATAATAGCTGTGTTGCGTCGAATATAGACGAAGCAATGCCTGCAGTACACGAATTTTCGTCGCCTGGGGTGGCAGCAATCTTTGTTTTAAACGGCTTTGGTTCACGTGGAGTCGGTGTTACGTCATGACAATAGCACGCTGCCCTGCCCTCTTCACACTGCTTGCAAGGTGTTCGCTCGTCATCAGTTGTGACGAAACCAACCCGCAGCAGCTCCCTACTCACTGCACTGACAACATTGTACTTAGGGCCAATGTATACTTAGACTTGCTGCAAAACTTGGAAAAACTATCACTTGTTCTGTGAGAGAGCGTGACTAACAAACAACCGCGGAGTTTCAGTGGTCAGGAAAGTCAATGCCGGTGCTGATGCCATCAACTTCAAAATTAAGATGATCAACACCTTCCTCGCTCGACCTATTTTGGTCCATTTTGTATGTATATTCGGTTGCATTCCAACTGCAGAGCCTGCCCAGGTGGTCGAAATTTCCGGAGCACTTCACTACAGCGTCTCTCATAATCATATGGTGGTTTTGGGACGTTAAACCCCACATATCCGTCATTCTGCAGAGCCTGCGTGTAAAAAGCCATGCTTTGTCCAGGACGCCCACGCAATATCTACGACTTACAGGACAAATTTATGCGAAATCGTATTGTATGTTATATTAAAAAGGCTCGGCACTTTGAATGCATTACTTGGAGAGAGTAGCTGCGTGCGGTTACCGGATACACTGCTTACCGCATACAGCCACCACACGTCACGAACTTTTTCACTTTGATCTTCACTCCCATAATCCGCAAGCTTTGAATTTCGCGTTGCAATCACCACGCATTTTTATTACTTGCCTTGCTTTACCTGCTGCCCTTTCCCTGGAAAAGTCTCAAGTTTGCGAGCCTTCTTCCAATAACCCGATCGAGTACTCCAGTCTTGCGTACAGCACTCTCTATTTTGCGATACGCCCGGATGTCAGTCGTGGGATTGACATTGTTACAATTAGGCGATAACAGATAAGCGGCGGGGAAGCTGATTGTACATGCTGTTCCAGCTGGCAACCCTAGAGATCCAGCTAAACTTGACCTAACACACCAATCACCTTTCCTTTCTGCACTGAGACTCGTTGCATCCACTTAGCAATATCAAATTCGAAAAAGCCGGCTTGCATTCGGTTCCCAGTACATCAAAAGACCATTGAGGTGACATACTCTATACAGGAGATGTGAGCCTCTCGCGTAAGCTATCTCGCCATAGAAAAGTTCTGAACACAGCGCAGTTTATTGGGACCCTAAAAATACATGCCTCTGAAACTACATCGTATACGTGCCTCCAGCCATTCACAACGCATGGTGTTCGTGCCGGAATGTGTTCTAGAGCGCGAAATAATTTAACAGATCTGGGATGTCAAACATGCACTAGTAAGCACTAGTCGCGAATTGACTGCCGCAAGACCGGCATAGTGAAGAAAGCTGAAGTGGCAGGAGTGGGAAGGAACTGCGCTGTTCTAGCATCTGAAAAGCCGTTCCTCATAGCTTTCGTATGATTAAATTGTAAACGTGATTTCAACTAAAAGAAGGTAAGTCAATACTTATTAATGCTTGAAATCTGAGCACAAATTTTAAAATAATTTTTTGTTGGACTGGTACGTTTTTACAGTAATCACATGAAGTGTAAAAGGAAAACATTTTTGAGATGCTTCAAGCTGGCGAAGCACATGATCATACTTGTTAAGAAAAAAATATATGCAAAAAGACAGTCCCATACAGACAAGGCCACTAGTCAGCTTCCGCAAGGTGCGTGTCTGACAGCCTAGTCCTAGATAACACTAAAAATGGCTTCCAGAGCACGTGGTTGCCTTGCTTGAGCATGCAAGAGGCGTGAAAAAATTTTGTAACCAGTTTGGAGATCAATAAGACTCTTGTTTTTATTTATTCGAAATGACCACATATGCGCTTGGACTCTCAAGAACACGAAAGGAATGTGAATTTTATTCAAGATCAAGGTGTTCCTCAAAATAATGGTAAAATGTGTGGGTTCCCTTTATTGTATAGGCTATGAATATACATACATCTCCAGTG
>WOVY01015822.1:0-30453 GCA_013436015.1 Rhipicephalus annulatus
CCACTGCTCCTTGCAATAACGCCTATTAAAACAAGTACAATGCAGCTGCAGCTTCCAGCACCAGCAGGCGATTAAGACGGAATGTAACCGACCTGATATCTAGAAGCTAAGCGTCACTTGTGGTTGACAGCAAGACGTGCACATAGAAACGAGGAACCGGTAAAAACTAACGAAATCTTCAGCCCAGAGATACAGCTGAAAAGAGATAACAAAAGCAGTACAAGGCAACAAATGGATCTGCCTCGGTGAATCAATGATTAGGGTGCTCGGCTGCATACTCAAAGGACGCGGGTCTGACACGGCCGGGGCTGTCGCGATTCGATGGAGGAGATACGGTTGAGGCCCGTGTGTTGCGCGGTGTTAGTGCACGTTACAAACGAACGCCAGACGGTCAAAATTTTGCCGGACCCCTCAAGTACAGCATACCCCGTAATCATCTTCGCACGCAAAACCGCGGTTATTATTATTATATATTATTAGTAGTAGTAGTAGTAGTAGTAAAAACAAATGCTGATAAAAATACTATCAAGCTTCAGCCATTCAGACCGCTGATTGATGAAAATCGACCCATTCCAGTGAGCAGCGGAATGTCAAGAGAGAGCAAAATCAATCACGGTAAGAACGCGAGCCAGGCCTCGGATCGTCATTCTCCAAACTTCCGTTCGGTCCCGCGAAAGGTATTCAGACCGAATACTGCACGTCGAGCCCAATTTGCGTGCAGCCCTCGGCGAAATGCGAAACCGAGGAGACACAGAAAGGGCATACAAGAGGGGAAAGAACGGGGGAAAGAACAGCCTCTGGCAGAGGAATAGACGTTGGCTTAGCTTTAAACAGAACGTCTCGCGATGCGATAGCCCAGCCAGCTGCCAAGTTTTTTTATTCTTTTTTTATTGAAGTCATGAATATCAAAGACTTGTGGCAGCTAGCACCTCTACTCAATCTCGATTGGCGTGAAAACATAATACACAATACATATATAAAAGAAAATATGGACGTCACAAATCATGTCATACAGAAAACACATTCTAGTTCGAACAAGCACAGCTGGACCAGCGATGTCGAGTAGTCTACATGGATCATCAGTGCAAGAAAGAAGAAAGAAAGAAAGAAAGAAAGAAAGAAAGAAAGAAAGAAAGAAAGAAAGAAAGAAAGAAAGAAAGAAAGAAGAAAAGAAAGAAAGAAAGAATGAAAGAAAGAAAGAAAGAAAGAATTAGCCACAAACTATTTTTGTAAATTGCGATAGTGAACGAATTGAGCTTCGTTCGCACGTGGAATCCTTCAATCTAGATCCAGAAAGGCGTGAAAGGGTGGCGGTCTGCGCACTTTCTTTTTGTTTGTTACTCTTACGCTTTGTTGAATTAGGAAAGCTGACACGGCCCCAGGGAAATAACATAAACAAGAAGAAGCGAGCAGCAATCACGTGCAAACCTCTCAACTCTCTGCTTTTCGTAGGAGCCTGCAAATGGAGTTTATAGGCAGTTTAAAGTTTGTTTAGCGCCACCCTTGGAGCTTCCTGGACCTTCAGGTTTGTGTTTTTTTAGTGTTTTGTATTTTGTGTCGCTGACGCCGAGCTGCTGTAGCCCTCCCCTCTCCCTCCTCCACACACATACAGAAACAATAAATAAAAACTATGGGAAGAAGAAAGCAACAAACTTCGCGAAAAAATGCATACACACATTGAAAGCGAACCAGTGCGGCAGAAAGTTCGCTGCGCAAATCTAAACGCAACACACAGACGCAAAAACACACAAGAACACGCACGCACGAAAACGCACGAATCCACGCATAAGCACACACACGCACACAAAAGTTCGCACCAGATGTTCCGCTATCATGGCCGAAGCCTTGAGTGACGCATCAAGCAAGAGAAAGGCGGGTTATAAAAACCAGCTAACTCCTCACCATCAGAGTATTCTTTATCCACCGGAAGTTTTAAAGCACCATCTGTTGAGCAGTTCACCAGAATAAAATTTCCGACTGAGTTATTTTCAGAAAGAAAAAAAGGAATAAAATTAAGTATTGGTGCACTGCGTAGACGCAAGATTGCCTACCGCGCCGCAAAGACATACCTGTTTGCCTCAAAGGACACCTAGCTTTGAGGTGATGTTCCCTTCTTCTAATCGACGTTGCTGACGGGAAACGACGTCACGCTCACGTCATAAGACCAAGCTCCTTCCCTAGTAACATCTTAAGCTGCAGCTTTGTCAGCCTCGGCTGCATTCATTTACAAGATCCCCATTTCAAAATAGCTTTGTCCGAAATTGGTCTTGATTGATATGTGGGGTTTAACGTCCCAAAACCACTATATGATTATGAGAGACGCCGTAGCGGAGGGCTCCGGAAATTTCGACCACCTGGGGTTCTTTAACGTGCACCCAAATTTGAGCACACGGGCCTACGACATTTCCGCCGCCATCGGAAATGCAGCCGCCGAAGCCGGGATTCGAACCCGCGACCTGCGGGTCAGCAGCCGAGTAACTTAGCCACTAGACCACCACGGCGGGGCTCCGAAATTGGTCTGCGTTCGACGAAAGCCGGCGAAGTCAACAACAAATGGCTGCACACTGTAGCGGAGACAGCGAAGATATTTCACGTCTCCATTCCGGTAAAAACACCCCAAGTAACTTAGCCGGGCAATATTCCAATCCCTTTTAATATAGCCGGTTGACTTGGTTAGTCGAGTTTAGCATGTGAAAGCAACTCGGTCTGTGAGAGAGGTCGTAAGGTAAGGCTACGGATAATGTTGATAACTAATAAAAATAATAATTGCTAGGGATTGACAACCCAAAACCACAACGAGATTATACACGAGGCTGTAGTGGAGGCTCCGAAATTTCCGACCGCCTGGGGTTCTTTAATGGACACTTGTGTATAAATACACGGTCCTCAAAAATTTACACCTCATGGTAGCCGCATTTTCGGTAGAGGCTAAAATGCTCGAGGCCTGTGTACCTGGATCTAGGGTAAAAAAATTCCGCCATATCCACGAAGTGAATGATGATGAGTGGGCGAAGCTCCGGAGGTAAACCTGGTAAACCATGAATCCTCTGTACATTTTGCCCACTCGATTTTATTACATCGCTCCCCCTAGCGTACGTCGCCGCACTAAATCGAACGATTGCCTTCAACCAATGACACGCGCCATATGTGACATCATTCCTATTTTATAAGATCTCGCGTCTTTCATCAACTACAAGTACCGCTTTCTAGTTTATAACATCTTGCATCTTTTCATCATCAGCTACAAGTACCACCATCTAGTAAACACTACAAGAACTAAACGAGAGGTGGCTACATACAGGAGACGGTACCGCCATCTAGTGAACACTGCATGAACTAAACTAGAGATGGCTACATACAGGGTACGGTACCGCCATCTAGTGAACACTGCAAGAACTAAACTAGAGGTGGCTACATACAGGCTACAGGGGACGCACAGCCCACGCCCTAAGGAGCTTCGCCCCTAAAAAACCCAGGTGGTCAAAATTTTCGTAGCCCTACACTGCGGCGTCTCTTCCAAATCATATCGTTGTGTTGCGATTACAAACACCAACAAAAAATATAAATAATCTACGCCTTCTTTAAAAGATGTGGCTGCCACGACCGGGATTCGATACCGCACCCTTCAAGTCAGCAGCAGAGTACCGTAACCACTAAAGTGCCGTGGATGATCGACTTAAATAACGAGCGTTTAATCAACGTGCCCTGATGTCTCGCAGTACGAGGCACACTTACCATTCACCTCCCTCAAAACTGAAACCACGATATTTCTGCCGACATGCTTGCACAGCAAAACAAAGAAAAAAAGTCCAGGACATAAGAAAGGACACAGCACGAGCGCCTGTACTGTGTCCTTTCTTATGTCCTCGTTTTCTCTCTTCTGTTTTTTTTTGCGCTGTGTAAACATGTCGATTCCAAATCACCAACCAGCCGATGCAATCCCAAATTCGTACCAGCAGCCGACCGCCGTAACCACTGGCCAAACGCGGCGGGCGAAGATGAAGTTTCCTTACTGCTCTTCATTATACAAAAAAAAGCCAAAGGCTATATCCTGCTCCGGCAGTTGAAAGGTGGCTACTACCACTTGAAGACGCAAACAACTTCGTCTAATTATTCTAGGAGTCTCAAACAAGCCACTTTCAAACCTTTCACTATAGCGGCCCGCGCGGTTTCTTTCACATAAAGTTTTGTTACTTTCCTCGGATTTCAGGTTTGCACTGTCGTGACAATGCATACGAGCGTGCCGCCTATGCGTGTCGCAATAAACAGTAGACAAGCAGCGCTCTAGGTGAGGCATATATAAAAAAGAAAACCCTCTTCATGTGCCGGTCGATAATAAACATTCAGGGGGACATCGCGTGGTAAGGGTAGCTTGGTGCACCCATCTGTCGCCCAGCTATCAATTATGACATCCCATGCCGAACACGGGGAAGTGGTAACAGCACATGCGCTCACATTATTTTCTATAGCTACCTGCAATTTCTTCTGTTGAGCTGCAAAGATAGGGCTTTTCCCACAAAAAATCATTCATTTCCCGCTAGGCACCCCACGCTGACACGGTGTGTTAAAACATCGCCGTTGAACGATAACTCCACATTTCAGAATCAGCGTCCGCATTTTAGTCATTGTGGAAATCAGTGTCCATAAGTCTTTCGGGACTTCAGATGCTCTTTTGGGACGTGAGATGCTCTCCACAAAGGGACCCAAATCTGTGATATGTGAAATATGTTGTTTCCAATGTCAATGTTTTTGGATGACACGTCAGGATCCTCTCAGCACCCCTCTCCCTAATCCCTGCTTCCACCACTTTCGCTGAGCCGGTCCTTGCAGAACTAAATTCCCTGAGTGCGGCCCACTAGCTAAAGTGAGTTTCAAGCTCCTGGTCCAATCGGCGTTATTTTTTAGTATACACGTTTAAAAACATTTCCAAACAGACCGCAACCAGCATAGCCCCCCTCCCCCCCCCCCTCCGCACGCAGAATCGAATCTCTTGCACGCACGGAAGAGCTTCTCTTCGAAACAACGAAACTGAATTGTTCAACAAGCGATGAACCCTTTTCGCCAATAACAACGGTGCACTTATTACAGCTCGCATAACCCGTTCATTGTTTAGTCTGCCTTTTTTGCGAAGCGCTTGAAATTTTTATCAACCGCTGGACCTAGCTCCTGGGCATGATACACCTACGGCGCGCGCGATTAGACAAAATGCATTGTTCGTTCCTCTCTTTTACCTAATTTCGTACTTCCCTATTCTTTGTTCCCTATTCTCTTTTTCACTTCAATTATCTCTTCTTACAGCACATGTTGCGTTTTCAAGGGATAAAGCAGCCAGCTCACCTATTTTTCTCTGTTTTGCCTATATATGCCTTCAAATGAGTAGCAACAACAGCAGCACACTGTTACCAAGGCATGGAACAGTCACTAAGAACCCGGATGAAATAGAGAGTTTTGTTCTTGCGAGTAGCATTACATGAGCCACCTAATCAATTCATTTTTATAATCCTCTTTTTTTTCACTTCCATCAGACTGAATATCATTGCAGTCTGAAACCTGAAACAAAACTATATAAGTTCCACAACGAAAGCTGAATTCTCAGAACTTTTTGTCGAAGCATACAAAAAAAAGACAAAGAAGAAGCGAGTGGAATGTCAGCGCGGAAGCCCCTGGCTCTATGAAGAAACACAAGTGGGCGCTCTTACGTTCCGGGGTTTTCACACTTGAAACAAGATCATCAGCAAAGAGAAGCTTCGTCGGCCCGAGGCCACTACTCAACATCGTTCTCTTTGCAAGCGATTCACACACTTCGGCAGAAGCTACGCGAAAAATGAGAAACAAAAAAGATGATTCCAGCGATTCGCGTTCACACAATTAGGCAGCAAGCGAAGTGCTGGTCAAACTTTTAAAGCTGAGCTGTTTCAGGAGCGAGGTACTTATTCCGTAGTCCATCCCTCTTCTAGCTAATGAAGCAAGGCGCAAAGGGAATAAAGCGGAGGTACTTCCATGGCTCTTATTATAGCCTCTGCTTGAGATAACGCACACATTCATATATACATTCATAAATCCATTATTACATACATTGATCGTCCTATTCAGTACCTAAGCCGGAAGCATTAGCTTTGCTGTTACGAATAACGAATGATTGCGAATTTCTTTCCATAACTTTCTATCTACCCTGTTCGACCCAACGGTAAAGATAAGCGATAAGAACAAACAGACTTCTTTGGCAAATAAACTTCCTTCGTAAAAGTAGTCAAGCCGTTAACTACGCTGAATAGATTAGGGCAGCAAACAGGTCTTACCGCCTTCAATTCTGCACCGTTTGTTTCGTTGCAGCTGTATTGATCAAGAGCCAGCGAAGCAGTCATTAAACAGGTTTCGATAAACGCTCAATCGTTTTAGCGTATAGACCTCTCACTGTTTGTAAACAGTGTGATGTCATTGCGGGCACACCGCGCACCATACCCTCTCTCGGAGCAGGTGCTGGTTGGCGAGAAAGTTGCACCGGCGGCATCTTTCTGCAAAGCAGAGCTGCGTGCCTGCATTCCTTCGAGAGAAATTTCTACATTTTTATGTCCAAAAGTCACAGCTTTTGAAAGAAAGGGGTCGCGGAAGGGTCACTGTTCGTAATGTGGAAATTTACTCGTCGTAGATGGATGGATGGAGAAACTTTATTCAGAGTATTGAGAGACGCGACTGGCACGCAGTGAGCTTCACCCACGTAGATGGCAGCCATTAAAAAACGTGACCGTTTTCGAAAGTAAGTGTTTTGAATGTACGCGGTGACTGGCACTTTGAGAAATATTTACATGGCATGGATGTAAACTTATTCAATTTCCATCGTGGCATGTGAAACGCAGCTTTTAAACGAGGTAAAGCTTTGGCGGCAGTGTGATTTTGAGATGCTGTGCGCGATTTCACGGATAAGATTCTTACTCATTGCGCAAACCTCTGACCGGAGAGGGATAAAAAAAGAAGCACTTCTTGCCGAGCGTTAGGCTGAGCTTAACATATCCTCGTGAAAACTGAAGTGAAATTCTGCCCCTGCGTTTCCCAATAACCCAGTGAAAATTCATGTGATGTAAAACCCGACAACTTAATAATATACAATATTACCTGGCACAGTTACCTTGCTGAATTTGACAACTATACCCTGTTTTTATATCTATATTGCTCCTTCAGGCTTGATACACAAACTGCTAATGCGCATTGTCACTTCATAAGAATTGAGCCGCAATAGTGCAAAGTAGATAAGAAACGAAAATCTCCGCTTTTTTTCCAATAACACGTATCAGGTATTCGATAATACGAGTTGTAGCCGTGGTGAAGCATATATGCAGATTCGGCAACGCTACAACATGCTTATACCTCATGCGTGGTTGTTTATATCACCAGGAGATCATGAACTTTTACTTTTCTGCACGCCGCGCATATGCTGAGATGTACCCACTTGCAGATGATCGCGTCAAATGCATTTTTACCTTGACTAAAATGTCAGATCATAAAGTTCCACCGACAACCGGTTACTGCAATCGGCCCACAACGGATACTAGTGTTTTCGCAAACAGGACGCATCGCGTTATTCACACTGCACACACCACGCACATTAATTCCAGTTTGACCGTCCGAAAAGGTGAACCAATATTGTCGATGCCTTTCAACGCACACTACACGCCACAGTCAACACTGCACATTTTTGAAGACGATGCCACTGTTCCTCGCACACGGCACCGCGTGTGTTCACTTCTCCGAGATAAACAGCCAGCCAGCGTGACAAATATTTCATCACACACTTTACCACACACCTAGATGATGTCTGACACATGCCACAGCTAATGTTGCCACTGTGAGAAGAAAATCAAGCTTTCAAAAAGAAAAAAAAAAACCTGCCGTAAGCCAACGAATGTTGCCAGAAGAACCGAGCGACCCCACTCAGCCACCAGCGGAAGTGTTTTGCCAACCACCGCCTTGCACGTGCACCGGTGACGTCACGCTGTGACGTAGTGCGGTAGAGGTCTATTGCGGCAGACTTACCGAACTCTTTAGAACTTGACCCAAGCAACAAACAAAAAACAAAAAAAGAAGAAAAACATCACCGCAAAACTTTTTTTATTCAGCCTGTAAAGGATGCTTTTTTGCATGGCGATGCTTCTTGAGGTGAAGCGCAGCGTTTACTTCGCGCCTGCTTAGCAGACGCACTCAAATATTTATCGGTAAAACATCTCTCGTAGTAACCGCAGCGCTTTACATTTATTACATGCTGCAACTCTCGAGGACGTAGCGAAGCCACTTAAGAACGGTGAATAGCCGTAGCATTGCGGGAGCTCAGCGATAGGAGAGAAGGTACAAGTCGACATAAATCATAGCAACTGCGAACACAGAACGGCGTTCACTGACACGGCGCAAGCGTGCAACAGCGGGCACGTCTCGGCTGAACAGTGAACCTAACAAGTTCTACTGGTGATGAAAAAGTGTCAGAAACAACACCCCCCCCCCCTTTTCTTTTTTGTAATTGTCCAGAATTGACAAAAACACCTGCAAGTTTCTCGCTGCCTACAAAGAACCCATCTCACCAACAGGCATTGCGCGGTTATGGTTGGTTTGTACGCAACATGTATATTTCTTGCGCATAAACACGCGGAAACCTTCCTTACTTTAGGGGGGGAAACAAAGAGAATATTAGCCCTTCCCCAATCAGGATAATATAAGTACGACAAGCTCGGCAGGTACAATCGTCAGCCAACTTGACTCGAACGCTACGTCAGCGTGTCCTCAGACGGTTTGGTTGAAGGCAGCGCCACGTAGCTGCCGGTTTTCCAGTAGAGATGTTACCAGTGCATGCCTACTTACTTTACATCCATACTGAGGTATTAACACGGCAACAGGGCACAACGCTTCGCAATTGGGATCAGTCGAACCAGGCCAGGCCACGCTGCGCCGCGTCCGTGTTCAGCTCGCTGAAGACTGTTAAGAGCCTGTCTTTTTCTTTTTTCTTCCTTCTCTCTTAGTTTGTACAGCACTACGTAATGCTCGCATCTAAATGCTTCTTTCCTCCATAATAGGAATCACACTCTCACCCACGTGCTCAACAACACCCAAAGTCTGTTTCTACAAGCAACGACAGAGGTAACGCATGAAACAATAAATTCAACAGTGCAAGGATACAATGTAATATGCAAACGTGAAACAACATAATCTTGACTAAAGGCCCGATTCCTGCACCTAGAACGTAGTTAACCCGCAACGTCTAGTTTCAAAAGGACATAGGTTATTGCAAAACGGCGCAAACGAATATGCATACGACCATAGCCCCCTTCGAGGGCTCATTGTATACAGTCGCATTTCTTTACCAATGCATTGGCACCATAGAGAAAGAAGAAGACAAGAGAGGACACTCCGCAAAACCTGGCCTTAGGAAGTGCGTCACGATTACGTAACGAACTAGTGCTCTCACCAAACGTCAGACGGCGCAAGCGCAAAAAAAAAACAGTTATAATCATTGCAACAGAATTATTTTCACAAAATAATAATTACACGCCCAAATTTAGTATGTTATTTATACATAAAAACAATTTATTCAACACAACTTACGCGATAATTTTTCTTCAGCCGTACTGTCATAAACACCATCTACCCAGCAACAAGCCCATGCATGACTGACAGCGAGAAGTTTTCGTCGCTTTCGTCAACGTCGGCTGCGTCGGCGTTTTCAAGCGTGAGATAACAGGTGAGGCACGTTTTCAAGCGAAGCTTGTTGAATGTCATGTTGTTGGTCTTGTTCGGTCATTTTTTTTCAGAAAACGGTTACACCTGTGCGAATAAGACACCATGCAACAAACATAGAAAGATGCACACACACACGTTGCGCTTCATATGTGCGAGTTTGTTTCTTACGTGGCGTCTCATTAACGCAGTTGTAACCTTTTTCTGAAGCTTGTAAGGACTGGGAGGTTCGCTAAAAAGAAAGTTTGTGGCTCTATGCGGCGGCTAGACGGAAACATTGTGCAACGTATGCAGTACACCAAAGGCGGCACGGCGTCAAGCCGAGGCGACGCGTGCTGCGTCTGCCACGGACGCGAGCGTCTGTGCGCTGAGCATAGCTGGGCAGCTAGATCATAGGCTCGGTGGCTCGGTGCAAAATATTGAGAAGCGTTCGCCGGGCCTCGCATGCTTCATGACGCGTTTCCCGAAGGCTCGACACACGAATAATTCTTGGTGTGCCGGAGGCAAATCTGGACTAGCCAAGTGGCCATCATCTTCGTTTCTTCGCCAGCCTTGTGCCACTAGTGCAAGCTGCTCACAAATTTTTTTGACGTTTCCAGTATAATTTTACCGCACAAATTTCAACTACGATTTTTCTTCCCAATGTACTGCTGATACTGCGTACGTATGAAGGTGTTCTAAAGTTCCCAGGCCGCGATACCATTTCATTACAAGGGATAGCGGCCTGGAAACTTCTGAATATCTTTGTACGTGGTCTTGACGTATATCTTTGTAGGTCAGAGTTTTATGGGTCAGAGATGTATCACTGGTTTTGTATTGTGCATCGATTAGCTAATCATTCAAAGGGGTTTGTTGGTACACTTATTACGTGCACATATCTTTTTCGTAATTTGACAGCGAAGCATGCACTTACCAACATTTTCAGACCGCGCTGATGCCATGCCGTCCGGCGGTCCAAGCTACGGCAGCTACTGCTGTGTATCGTGGTGCTTCAACAATGGCAGAACCCACAAGAAGCCTGGGACGAGTTTCTTCCACATACCACGGGACGGCAGTTGTGTTAAAGCTTTTGTATGGTTTGAGTGTCTTTAGGCTTACTGTTTGAACTTGCTCAGTGAGGGTATCAATAAAAAAATCACTATTCAAGCACTTCCCCTTTCAGCTGATAGTTCATTGCCAATGCAGGATGAAAGCATGGATGCAGTATGTTAAAAAGGTACAGGGTTTGTAGCGACCATTTTACTGCTCAAAGTTTCATGGACCCTGGGCACACAAGACTTACAAGAATGGCTGTTCCCAGTGTGCAACCAGCTGCACCATGTAAGTGATTGACTGAAACTCCAATATGTGCAATAGCAGCCACTTGTATTGAATCAGTGGCGACAGTTAACCGCGAAGATCTTTGTAGCCGATGGAGAAACCTCACTATAGAAGTAACACTTGGAAAGTATAAATTTTTGTGAATTGTGGGCTGTTACCCTCCTAACAGCAGCTTCACATTTCTGTCGTTTTTTGATGCTCTTGACCTGCGCAACTTGTTTTGAAAGACTTTAAAGGGCTATTTCACGTTATCTTCAAGCCTGAGTGCACATGTACATATACCTTTCATCGGTGAAAGCTGGCACTGTTGATAATTCCAAAAATCACAAATTACTTGTTTCCTAGCTGGTGCCTTCTCTTTTCTTCCACGTTCGACCAATTTATGCGTTTGAAAGAGCTGTTTAAGTTTCCCCATGCTACAAGCTTTGTAACTTGTACCAACTGCACATATATGCACGTTCTCCGAGCGTCGCCTCAAATAGTGACTGTGACATGACTGCAGAAGCTGCACTGCAAGGTGCGGATGAGCTTCAGTTTGTGTTATTTTAAGCCTCTTACTGACACATTGTCGTAATTTCATTTCTTCGGGACCTGCGGTAGAGGCTTCAAAAAGCGGCTCCCACACATTGAGGTGCCCCGATGAGCAGGGTGCGTTCAGTGTCGCGATTTCTTTTTTTTACCCAAATTGACTGTTGACCAAACCTCTGCAGGTGGCAGCTCTCATGTAGCTGGTGAAAGAATTTCTGCTGACTTCGTCTTGCCGGAGAAAACCTTAACCAGTCGTTCAGCTGTCACAAAAGGAACTTGTGTGACCGGTAAGTTGTATGTTCACTTCAACACCAGATTGGATTGATATAGAGACTTCCGCAGGCCGCTCGCAAGATTGTTCCAACAGCACTGTCCGAGGCACTGAACAAGCTTCACAAGACCCTCCAGAAGATGTCTCCGCCAACAGCTCCACGCCTGAGTGCCCTAGAGAAAATGGTGACTATGCTTTTATTGCAGCTGTTTTTAATGTGCTATTTTATGTTTAGGACATTCTGAGGAAACTATCCTCAAAAGGACACTACGTGTGCACTTACAAAATGTAAGGGTGGGCTTTCAGTGATTTTCATTTTTTTTAACAATGTAAACATTGTGAATGGTTTGTTTTTAGGTAGTGGAATCGAAAACTTTGCACAACAGAAAGTTGTGCACCTTGGGTCTGAAAGAGCGAGGAAAGTGCTCGTATGGGACTAGTTGTTTTTCGCTTTTACATCCATTTTTTTGTTTATTGCAGTGCGTTCCTGTGTGCCAGCGACAATGTCTCCATCAATGATGTACAAGCAAACCATTAAACATCTGCAAGCCAAAGTAGCAGCACAGCGGACCCACCAGTATTTCACAATGCTCAAAGCATACCACGTCCCCAGCAAACTTTTTGGGAATCTCACTGTGCCATCAGAAGCAGCTTTTGCATACGTACAACAACTTTAATCTCACTTTCTTGCCATGATTGAGGCCACTGCACATCACCTGAAATTGTGCGATGTTTTGTATCACCATCTGTCAAGTGTTGGCGATTTTCATTTCTGCTCTGCTGGGTGTCGCGCGAAGTTTCTGATAATGTTTTGCCGGGTTCGTTTATGTTGGCATTTCCTTTTTGTGAACCGAAACTTAGATAGGGTTAGGTTCCAGTCTTCAATCTCAGGCATACAGCTTGACAAGTTCAAAGGTTAGCAATTAGCGGCGGGTTTACACTAAAGTATTCGAGTTGAGCCGAATCCTGCAATAGCTTTGTTATGTTATTACTTTGTTACAGGAGACTTCATTATGGTCTTATATGCTTATATTCAGTTCAACTGGACTAACCACTCCTTCGTTGCATACATTGTTTAGGTTACCCGCTATGAAGAGTAGGGACACTGTGTATTCGCTCGAAGTGATTTGCATAACCTTAAAAAGAATGTTGGGTATCCTGTCTGTATTTTTGTAGCAAATGCGGGCAAACTGTACACTTTAATGTGGGTCGCTTGGTCACTGTGTATGCTTTATCTCTCCAGCTCAAGTAATATATCGATAACAAAACCGCTTGTTGAAATGTCTTCGAGCGGGTAAGGAACACAGTATGAAGTGGGCACGGTTCACGTTATCACGCTTTTCGTATTTTAGCTTCTCATCAACCTCCTCATCTCGCATATCAAAATTTTCAAAAGAATACCCAAACTTGTAGCGTTTGATGGGGCTGCGGACGCTGCCATTTTATTTTTATATAGCTTGTGAGTGATAACGTACGCTGTAGAGCCTTTGTGAAAAATAATGAGCTAAAGTGGTTTCCTTCTGCTATTTATTAGCCCTGTAATACCGCTCTCGTAGCACCAATCAAGGTCCACAATTCTGGATAAGTGATGACTACAATCTATTTTAGCTCGCAAGCGTCACAGCAACACCCAGGCGCAAATCGCTTGGGATCTTAAGTTTTTGATAAAAGCGACGCATAATAAGAGCCACAAGACCTGCCAGTGTTGTAGCATAAAGTTTGTCTTTCACGTAGTGAGCAAGCTGCAAAGCCCTACCTTTCTGAGGAAAAGCAGGCATCAAGTCTGCTTTTTTTCATTTTGGACTAGCTGTTCTTAAGCACAGCCAGCACACTGCAGCTTTGCCTTTCTGCTATATTGTGTCGTGTGGTTTCTGTGCGCTCTTTTTTTCTATGCATTATTTTGGTTAACCCCAGGTGTGATTCGCGGCTTCATTGCTGTGTATATGTCACTTCTTCCTTCTTCAGCATTGTGCGCTGTGTTTTTGCCATAGATCCTTACTTACCCACTGGCCCGGTGTGTCATACTTCACCAGCTTCTCGGCTTCTGCCAACTCAAGCGATGTGTGCGTTGTCTGTGTTCTCTCTGTATTTATTACAATTTATTTGTAAGGCGAGATGCATTTGTTGTCTACCTTTGTCATATTGTGCTTTTTATATTCTCAGACTCTACCTTGCCTTTGAATAAAACATTGCGGATACTCTGTCTCTTTGACTGATATATACATTGACCACTTGTTCCAAAAGAAAAACACTGATGAATAAAACCGTAGTGAATTATCATTACCTGCATCTTTCTTATATTTTTATTACAACTTAATCGAAATAAAAATCACGTCACGACCAATTCGCACGAACCACTGAACAAAACAGGGAATCGCTAAATCAAAACGACCTACAAAAACTATCCATTTGGGCGATGAAAAGTGGTCTGAAATCGTGAACTTTCGTCATAGCCAAACGTCGGTTACGCTAAGTAATTCAAAATTTGCGCCAGTGAAACCGAAACAGGAAGCGCACGCCACTTGCTCTCACCAACCACCAGATGTGCTAGGGTCGATTGGGCCGCTGGGGTCTACGGGAGTGTCTACTCTTAACCTTTTTTTATTTCTCTATGTTGGCACCGTCTAACGGCCGCTTCCCTCGCGGGCGCTTCTCGGCTCTTTTAATAAAGTTGCGGGGCTGTTCAGCCTTTGGCGAAAGCGATGCGAGGCCGTGGCTGCGAACTGTCGCCGGCGTGCTTTGTGGCCGATACTGAGCCGAATGCGACGAGAGATCCTCGCGTTCCTCTCTGAGGAGCTTTTCATACTCGGGGAGCACGAGTTTCTGCGGCATTGGTCGTTCCCTCTCGTCAATGTTGAACACGAAAGGGAAAAACTCATTTTTCGACCGACGTGGTGCTAAGCAGCGCCCGTTGAGTAGTTATTCATGATTTCGTTTGTAACTAATTGTGTTTCTTGCATCTATTCATTGTATCATGATATCGCATGAGTTCTTGTGTACACGTATGTCAACATTGTCATGTATATTAGAGCAATGATGTCTTCCTTGCAACGTAGCGATGTTTATCGTGGTACGTAGATGTGCCGAAGTGTATGTGCCGTATTACTGGAATGTTATGAAACCTTTGTTTTTTGCACGTAGTGTAAATAAACTTCTTCTAAATACAAGAAAACGCTTAGGGAAAAATGATTGTTGGGTTATGATTTCAGGGCAGTGGGGGCACGGTCGTGAGAGACGCCGAATTAAAGCGCTCAACAGCGATATCTAAATCACGCGATTTCATTCCGCGAATGCAAAACTACCCCGTAATCAGAAACACTGCTCGACTTGAACTTGACTTGCCACCGACTCCAATGCAGGACAAACGCGTTTCGAACGCGCGGTCTTTAGGCGGTGCCATAGAGTTTCTCAGAAATAACTAGAGGGCAACTAGCCCAAGCTGCCGCACTTCTAAGGCACTCTGGCGCTGCGATCGTTCAGCGACCATGGGAATGATGGGTAGTGCACGGATTTGCCTGGTCTTCGTACTTGCGGGCGGCGAATCGTACTTGCGGCTTCGTTTATTACTGGTTACGGTTCTGTTTTTAAGGAAAAAACACTGACTCTTTTGAACTTAGGGACTTGATTCAAATTAGTAAGCTTAAAAGAATAAGGTTGTGAAGCGCAAACGGTGAACATTAGTTAATTTATATTTTCATGAAAACACAGCTCCAAGCCACTTGAACACACACGGAGCCAGAAGCGGGCCAGAAGAACGAAAATTAGACAAATGTGTGTACTACCCATCATTCCCATGCTCGCTGAAGCGCCGTGCGTTGAAACTCCCATAGAAACTAGCGCCAGAGTTCCCTCTAGTAAGTATTGTGGGCAGCTCTATGGGCGGTGCCAAGGCAGGACAAACGCACAGACACATTTCCAACGCGCTGCCCTGAAGGCGATTTCAAGTCATGTTCAAGTCAAGGAGCGTTTCTGAATACGGTGGTTAAATTTTTTGGTGTAGACCACGCACTTTTAGCACAAACATCGACAAAACTCCTCCCGAGGCCACCTCAGTCAAGACGAGTATGTATCGGGAAAGGAAACGAACCACGCAGCAGAAACGGTAAGAACAACAATTCTTACCTCTCCCTATACGGGCTGAACTGTTAAGGTAACAGCAACTTCGAAGTCGATAACGTTGAGGCAGGGAACGCCACAATAAATCTCCGCGTTAAGCGCGAATTCCGACTGAGCACGCTCTGTTTCCGAGAGCATTAATCTCGCGTCTACCGCGAGCGAAGTTTCGGAAGACAGTGCTGAATAGCTAAAAAGTTTTCTGTCTCCGCTTTATCAACATGGCGCTCAAGCTTGCAAATGCCTCGGTCCTCTGAGTGTACGAAAAAAGGCGAGTTCATGAAGCGCTCCGACGGCCACATTTTTGTGGAGGCGAAAATACTCAAGGCGCGAGTACTTAGATTAAGGTGAACGTCAGAGAAGCCCAGGTTGTCGAAATTGCCACCGTCCTCCACTACGGCGTCTCTCATAACATCGCGATTTTGGGGTGTTCAATATTATTATTATTATTATTATTATTATTATTATTATTATTATTATTATTATTATTATTATTATTCATCGAAAGCTCGCTTCCTTTGTGAGACACAACCTAATGAAATCAATAGACCATAGAGCTAAAGTAGACATCGTGGACATTGCGCATATGTCTTGACTTTAGTATAATGATTATGGCCCAAATGGAAAGGAGTTAAAGTGGATGTAAAAAAAGTTTCTGCAGCTCGAGACCAACCTGCAATCTTTAGATAAAGCACCCGATACCCCATAGAGTTTCGAGGTAACTCTATAGTGTCTGTGGGAGCTGAAATGTACGGCGCTTCAGCGAGCATGGTAGTGATGGGTAGTACACGAATTTGTCTAATCTTCGTACTTCTAGCTCCGTGTGTGTTCGTGTGGCTTGGAGCTGTTTTCTCACGAAACGAAAATCAGCAAATGTTCAGCAGTTGCGCTTTACTTACTGCCTTACTTTCTTTTAGGCTTTCAAACCGTGACCACTTTCAAAGTGGGTCACGAAGTTCGAAAACGTTCGTTTTTCATTCGAAAGAAAACAAAACACAGCAATAAACGAAGCCACAAGTACGAAGACTATGCAAATCTGTGTACTACCCATCATTCTCATGGTCGCTGAACGATCGCAGCACCAGAGTCCTCTCAAGTTAATTTTAGGAAACTCTATGCGATACCCTACCTATTGAGTTTCAGCAGCGGTGACATTCCCATCCATGTTACTGGGCATTTATGTTTTGCGTAATCACGGGAGTGTCAGCAAACACCGCCAGCAGCCATGACAGCAAGCGTGGAGCACTCGTTTTGCCGGTCAGGACACAACAAAAACACCATAATTCCTCTCAATATATGTCACATTTACAACACTACCGTTGAAACGTAAAATTAACGTCCCCTATACCATCCTTAGCTTGACAATCTGTTGATTTCATTAGATTGAGTCCTCTGAGGAGTCGCTATGGCGTATGTTTCAATGAATTAGGCCCGTTTCACTCAAAGAGCAAAAAAAAACAGAAAAAAAACAGGTTTGCTTTTATGCCATATTTGACAAACCGCACCGGTGCACTACGATGATTGGACGAAACGTGCACCAGGGCGGCACTGGTGCGATTTGTCGAAGATGCCATTGGTTCAACGAAACGGCCACTCTGCTGTTGTCAAGCTCTCCTAAATACACGCCTTGCCTTTCCGATTGGACTGCTACCGGAAGACGAACGTTCCTATCTCGCAATGTAATAGCACGTACTGCTTCGAATTAAGGCTGAAGCGCATTCTCATTAGGCCTTGCTAATGAGTGTGATCGAAACGCAGTACTCTAAATTAAGCTCACGTTTGTACACGTCTAGAACGGACAATCGATGGCATTGTTCTTAACTGAAGATGCCAGGCGAGCAAAGCAGTCGCGAAACGGGACGGCTTGCTTAGGAGTTTGCGCGCCAAGGAAGGTGAAGCAGCGAGCACACGAGGCGGCGAATTGATGAGGCAACATTTGCCGCTTTTCGTGTTTGTCTCCCACTTTTGCATCGCGTTAATTTACTCGCAGCAAACTGAATGCTACATTAAGAAAAAGTATAAGACTGTTACAAGTTTCCTGCAACAAGCTTGTACGTAAAGCTTTATCGAGGAATGTTTAAATTCGTTATGCGGAGTTTCGACGCTGAAGCATCCCGTAAAAGCAACGCTGAAATGTAACACAAAGGGGCACCGCGCGCGCGGTAAGTGGTGTAAATCGCCCTGTGTGATTTCATCATCTGACCACCACAGTCGTCTAGTGGCTAGGGTGCTCCGCTGCTAATCCGCAGGTCACGGCATCGATTCCCAGCCGCAACGGCGGTTTTTTTTTTTCGAAGGAGGCGAACAGGCCCGTGTGCTTTCATTTAGGTGCGCGATAAAGCGACGCTAACGGTAACTATTAAGTCAACACTTACTGTTGAAATAGCAGTCCCGAAGCCTCCAACCGTTACTTCCAAGAAAGAGGTTCTTTTAAAACTAAAACGCGTTTTAGTGGTCCGCATCGGGTTAGCGCACTTCAATTCACCCGCATCAAGCAAACGTCTTACGTCACTGTTGCCGTGCACAACGTTGCCCGGCATTACTGCGCGGCCGCCAATGCTAGTACTAGCAGCAGCAGAACGAAAGCAGCGGGAGCCACCGCAGCAACAACGGCCATTGAAGAATTTCCTGCCGTTGGCTCCGAGATGGCAGACGTGTTTGGTTCAACTCGGCACTGCTAGACGGCACGACCTTTCCAGTTTAACCAGCCGAAAATTGAACTTCTAAAGCACTCGCGCCATTCCACAGAGTAACTTCAGGCAGTTCTTTTTTCCATTTATCAAACAGAAACGAACAAGCAGCATTATATTGCATATCTTGATGCACGAAATGTTCTTTATGTAGTCAGGCTTGTTCGATTACTTGTGATTAGTTCTAACCTGTAACTCTGACGTCATCGGGTGCATTTTGCGAATGTTTTACTGCGGCGCATGTGCTCCGTAAGCAACCGAGAGCTCTGCTGTTGATAATATTATCGTTTTAGACGTTGTCGTACATAAAGCTTTCACTTTAACGTAAATTATTTGACTTTAGTGTCTCTTTAATGAACACCAGGTGGTCGAAATTTTCGGAGCTTTCCACTACGGCATCACTCACGATCATATCGCGGTTTTGGGACGTTAAAACCAACAATAATTATGATTCTTCCATAATTATTGTTACCGCAACTGCTCCTTCTCTTTCAAAATACAAAAACCAAGGGTCGGGGCCATTGCTAAAGGCACCCGTTTCGTAACTTCTCTAGCCGCTTGTGTAACCATGACCAATCACGCTTACTTGTCTTTGCCCATTTGAGCGCCTAAGCATAACGCAATTCCGCCACCACGACGGCCATCGTGGGTTGCCCCGACGCGACAAAGCCCACACTAATGCACTCGTGCCTCAGTCGTGAAAAGTGTGGCGAAAGCCGCGCGGCACTGCAACAGCTATCAACGAGTTGTTGCGTGCTGCGCCAGGGGCGCTTAACGCTATATATAGCCACGAAACCTCATCGATGCCCAGCCATGGTCGGATTCTCAATTACTCTTTCTTTATAACCACCAGACGCATCAGCAGGCGTTAACGACAGAGCGATCGAAGCACCAGAGCCTTGCATGAAAACGGCGCGTCAGTGTTCTAAAAGCAGCAAGAAGGAGCCTCTGGGAATGACGGGCGTGTTTAACAGGCCTGACAACGGCACTGAGCGGCAGGTACGGTTTATAGCAGTACTTCAGTCTCATGCGCACGGCGGCGGCAATGGCTCGAGGCACTGCCTAGATCCGGAAAAGGCAAATGTACCTTGGAGTGTGTGCGCCAGCACGCCTGTGTTGTCGCTGAGGGAGAATATACCACGTGAGCGGGTCGATCAGGCAGACAAAACTCAGTGACACTGCCTAAACGTCCACAAAGGCAGCTAAAAATGATGACGTGGCAAAAAGGCCGGAAGTCAGGTAGCTTGGCTATTCCATACACTTTCGCGGTTTTGCAGACTTGATATCTGGGGTTTAACGTCCCAAAACCACTATATGATTATGAGAGACGCCGTAGTGGAGGGCTCCGGAAATTTAGACCACCTGGGGTTCTTTAACGTGCACCCAAATCTGAGCACACGGGCCTACAACGTTTCCGCCTCCATCGGAAATGCAGCCGCCGCAGCCGGGATTCGAACCCGCGCCCTGCGGGTCAGCAGCCGAGTACATTAGCCACTAGACCACCGCGGCGGGGTGTTTTGCAGACTCAAAGAGGAACAGAAAGAGAGCAATTTGTTCGGCTAGGTATGCTTTAGCCACGATCCGAGTAGAGTATACTGCGGTGCGCAGTAACTCGCGCTGACTTTTAACTACAACCACGCCACAAGCAAACCGCCGCAACCAATATAGCAAACCAAACACTCCCACGAGTACTCACTCACTCACTCACTCACTCACTCACTCACTCACTGTCTTGCTCAATCCCTCTGTTTACACACAGACCCACACACACACACACACACACACACACACACCAATGTTTTACGGACGCGCAGAAGTGCCCGCCATCTGACAAATAAATCTAAATAAATACAACCAAATGAATCCACCGGGAAATTACGCCAATGAAAACATAGAAAGCATTTATTGCAAGCTTTAAACTGTAACGTAGTAATTATGGCGTAAATTGAAATAAATTGAAGTCCACGAGAAATACTCTTTTTCTCTGTTGGATCCAAACCCACAATCTTCGCATGCGTCTAACAAAGAAACCAGTTTTGTCTTACAAAACAAGCTACATTCACCGGTAAACTGTTTTAAGAACGCTATATCCACCGGTAAACTACGAGATCATAACTCTAATCTTCTTCGAACAAAGGCACGAGATCCTCGAAAAATATTCCTCTCGTTTTGTTCATTCAACTAAATGAGCGACACTGCCGCAGACTCACAAGCACGAAAACGGCTGCACGGATGGATTCGGCATTTCATGATCTCATTTCCTTGGCGCGACTTTGTCACCTTGGCGGCATGGCAACCGAAGTACAGAGGCGAGATTCGCCTAGAAGACCAAGATGGAGGTACACGTGAATAAAAAATAAAAATTTTTGACAATGGTTCTCGGGCACGCTTCGCTTTTTAAAGACAGAGAAACAAAATAGACGAAAGCTTGATTAACGGAGTTGTGCGGTTATTGAGTGAGAACTCGACTACTCCACCAGGTAGTGCGCAAGATGAGAGGTGAAGCAGCGGAAGCACAAAAAAAAAGGAAGAACTGCTACACGATGGAAGTTGAGGGAAGTCGTCCTTGTTAAGGAAAAACGAGAGCAAGATCAATAAGCGACACAATAGAAACGACGCGATGACAAACAAGAGAAGAGTAAAAGCGAGCTCTTTCCCGGCGAAACTGTCGAGTCGTACCTGCCTGAGATTGTGATTGGTGACGCTGCATAGGGATTTCGAGTCGAAGTCATTACAGAACGTCGAGCTCTCCAGAATGTTTCGTATTTCTTCTTTATACTCGCTTCTCCTGGGCCGAATCTTTTCTGAATAGGTGGCGCACCCGGAAGGAGGTCGAGACTTTCATCGGACCGTCTGTCACCTGCCACAAACCTGGACAGCCGAGGAGCAGGGCAAAAAAGGTGAAGCCTATTCGGCGTCTATGAAAAGAGACGACTGTTTGACTTATGCCCTTTCGAAATTTATTCTTTTGACGAGATACGCAGAAGTTCTCATCTCGTCCAAATGGGAGTCGTTGACGTTCGACCGATTCTCGAGAGCCACACGCGTGCCCATTGACGACAGCGTGAACTGCAGACAGAAACAAATAGTAGGATAACAATCGCGAAGGCGCACGGCGCAAAATTAAAAGCTCCACGTCATCCTCGATCCATTCTTTTTATTTCGCTCCACTCAAGTTATGAGTGCTTCGGCCAAAAACGAGCCTGTTACCACGCGTTGAAGTATTAGTATCTTTCTGAGCAATTTATAACTCGTACTACATCCTCTTCCTTCGGAAAATTAGACGACAGTCAGTATAGTTAGTTTTTATGTCACAAGAGACTCAACAGCTATAATACCTGATTTTACCGCATGGTTTCAGCCCTGCAACGCACCTCCTCATTTTAACTAATCGGCTTATCCAAGCGCTGTGCAAGGCCAGTATATGTGCCCATTTTCGAGCGTGCCACACTAATATCAGGAGCTTTACGGCCGAAAAGCACAATATGATTATGGTGAATGGCGTGATGGTGGAGGGAGATTTCCACCATCTGGCCTTTTTCAATGTGCGCTGACATCGCACAATATACAGACACCTCTAGCACTTCGTCTCCAGCAAAACGCGAGCGCCGCAACCGTGATCGAACCCGCGACTTCCAGGTCAGCAGCCGGGAACTCTAACCACTGCACCACCGCGGCGGACGCACGTGTCGTACTCGTTCTGTGTCTCCTAGTAGGGGCGAAGAACCTCGGGGTGTCAGCGCGTCGGCGTGAATCGTCTCTCGTCCGCTGCTGTCCTGACAATCAACGTGCTTGAGCCTTCTAGTACACTGTACGTACTGTACGTAAGCCCAAGAGAGAGACCACATTCTCTCACCAAGAAAGAGTTCACGCGCTCTCGCCACAGTTCCAGAGCTCACGGCGTGGCGAGAGAGAGAGATACAGAGAGAGAGAACGGCGCGAGTTGGCTATGTAAACGCTCCTTCATACGCGAGAGACAACGCGCTGAACAGTTGTTCACCGGCCATCCCGTATGCACAGGCACTGGATCTGGACTTACAATGTCATGCCCTTGGGAAATTTCTCCTTTGCGTCGTTGAACAATGAAGATGCGCAGCGTGTGCGTTAACTAAAGACGGCCTGAGTCCGTCATTACGATAATGACATCTTCGGACCCCTGATGGCAATGGGAGCTTGTACCACGCATTATTACTGCAATATTTCAGGTTGTAGTGTGAAGCATCCACGCAGGACACGGGTGTTTGTAAAGCATGAAAGTTACTTTCCTTGCACTTCCAAGCAGAGAAAGTAGTTTTCACTGCATTCACAAGCAGATGCGTGGCTGTGTGGTAGAACGCCCGCTTGCCACGCAAACGACGCGGTTTCATCCCAACTCGGACCCAGAATTTTTATTTTAAATTATTGCAATTGCATCTTTATTTTACGATCACGCGCAATATCATGATTTTTCGCTCACAACCAACGACGCCGGTATTTCTGAGAAAGCAGCTCTATCGCGCTTTCGCGTTAGAATCAAAGACGGCAATAGTCAGCCGAACAAATAGCCTACGACGTTGGTGCAACTGAATTATCCTTTCCTACATATAACCTAAGGAACTGAAACCGGACATGCAGAGATGAAGAAGACGACTGCATGCTTCGCTAGTCTCCAGGGTTGAATTTTCATTTTTTTATCTGTTAACTAATGAAATTCCAGTTCTTCGGAATTACCATACATTTATTCCTTTCAATTATTACTTATTTACCTACCTAATTCGGAAGTCACCTTACGATTATCCACTCTTATATTCCATAGATGACTGAATAATTAGTTTTTGCTTCATCAAAGTTAAAAATTCGTTTTTCCCCATTACAATAACCGCCAGTTTAATGGCCGATCCCCCATCGTGGGTACGAGCCACAGCATATAAAAACAAGCAAGCAAGCACTTTGTGTATTTAAATATTTGTATGCATTACATTAAGCACCACACTTTCCTAGGTTATCGATAATCTTTCCATTATATCTCCATAATTCTAAATCTGAACAATAATTTTTAAAATCACTCGATTCTTGGCCAATCCCCCATAGTGAGTATGCGCCACGATCAATAGGTGAACAACAACAACAACACTTTAGCAGAGCTGGAACACCCTTCTCTACCGGCTTTCGCTTCTCCTAACTTATTTTGTTTTGTTTTAACAGCGAAAGCTTTTCCGAGATCACAATACGGGTCACGCACAGCTGTCCGCCGCCGCCGCCGGTGTCCATTCCACATTGCACGGAATTAGACAAAAACCTAGAACCAATGACTCAGTGGGGCTTGAACCCAGGTCCGCTGGATGTCAGCCCAGTATTCTGCTACTTAACCACGCCGGTGCTTGGGACTTGTTGGCAAACTTGACTTAGGCCGGCTTGATGTCGAGAAAGCAATCGGCTTATTACGACTTATAAAGCGTTTTTAAAACAGAGAAAAATTAAGCAGTCATCGCACAATGCGAATAGCAAACCGAGTGGGCCGTTTAATGTTCCAACCCATCACAAAACGTTGTTCTTGTTCCTCTATTAACTGTATCGCATACCCTCTTCAGGCATAATTCCTCCTCATCGTCAGCCGCTGCATGAACAATTAGCGAAAAATTCCTTGCAACTGTTTAGCGGATACCACGCTTCCCAGAGGAATGATGAAAAATAGCATTGCGAATGCCGGCCTACTACCCTATAATTTTTATTATTAATGCCATAGTGGGTATCAAGTGTGCTTGCAGCAATCACCTAATGAGTGTTTAGAAAAGGATCTGAAAGGCCACTCTTCTAGCTATCGCTGTGACTGTGCTGGGCCTCCCGCACGGGCCTGGCGTATTTGTTTTTCTCCCTTGGTTTTGGCCCAGGACCTTGCTCCCTATATGGACTGCAGAATATGGCGCTAACTTTCATCCGAACGAACACAAAAGGGTGCGTACGATACCTAAAACGTATTCTTATGAGATGTTCATCTCTTCTTCTGGAAACCGCTCTCCGCGCACATCATCCCAACACATCTGATTCAACGCCTATATGATTGATGAGTACGTCGAAACTAAACGTTGATGAACTGCGGAACTGGCAAACCGGGACATAAAAAAAATGGCCCCGTATCTGCATGTTACACCGCAAATGTAGTCGAAAGACGATATATCTTGCGTCTGGACAGAGTGAACAAAACGTTTATTTGATCTGCGCAAAAAAATCGGTGAATGGTATTCTGAAGGCGCTGCGTCAGAAGTGTGGCGGTTTGGGCTAGTTGGTATGACATGACGGTAGTTATAGCGCAAGAACAGAACGACGACAAGGGGACATAAACAAGAATGCAAGAAGGAGAGTGCGTTAGAGTGCCTCGAGCGTGCAGCGGAAGCGAACGAGCGCATCAAGTCACGTCACACGTGAGGCATGAGAGACTATCTGGCAGTTATCTTGGAAAACGAAGCGCGCAGCGTGCGCGGCCGTCTCGGAGGTGATAAGGTGTAGAACGCAACACGACGGGTAGGTGCCACCACCATGTCGTCTTAGCTAAAGCAAAGCGTTGGAAACACTTGCCTTTTCGTGCAAGCGTTGCATGGTCAGCGCAGCGTGATAAACGCTACGGTCTTTTATACTACATATGTATGCCTTTTCTACTAAAACACACATAGAGAATATTGCCGTGTTGTTATGGTGCCTCATATATGCGTAATAATTGCTTTTTAATTGACAATCGCACAAAAATGAACGCTGGACCTTGAGCAATATTGGTGGGCGCTGCGGATGGGTGGGCCGTTCGGGGTATTGTCTGGCACCATTTAGAGTACCGTTAAGAGCGGACAAACAGACAGATAGACCACAATTTTTGCGTCGAAGGTCCCCAAGAAAAACTATTGATTTTAAAAGAAGCTAGAGTTGCCATTCAATAAAGACACAACACTGGTTGTCATAGGTCTGTATTGCAGCAAAACATTTGGGCTAGTTGCTTCTTAGCTCATCTTAAAAGAGAAAATATGGCACACTAGCGCGCCCATTCATGCGCGCAATTTTCTGTTTTAGGCTTTCATCGGTACTGAAGCTTTAGCGCGCACACACGAGGACAAATACGATAGAGTCTCTGCGTCTCTTCATATTTGTCCTCGTGTGTGTTTCAGTATTCAACAAAACCAACTAGCCCGTCTTTCCGTATTACTGCATTTCATCGGTACACCCAGTTGTTTCAGTAGTTCAATGATAGTAGGTAAGAAATAATAATGAGAAAGAGAGGGAAAGCAAGGAAATGAGAGGCTGACAAATTCTCCAGAGGAGCATCAGGTTTGCTTCTCTTCACTGTTAACAAGAGAACAGAAAACAGAGAGAAAAAGAGAGAGAGCACTGCAAGAACGCATGCATAAAAAACGATCCCTGAGGCCCCCGTTTTTTTAGCTTATTCAAGGGCACGGAGAGATACTGCAGAAGGAGAAGCAGCGGCTGGCAATAAGCTCCTCTCTCTCTCTCTCTATTCTCTGCCACATATCGCTTCTCACAGTCCACATTAGGAAACCAGAGAAACAGAGAAAGGCAGAATGGAAGCAGGGAGGTCAATCAGCTGAGATTTTTCCGAACGGGTAAACACCGTAACACGGGACGAAAAGAAAACTTGCAAAATAAGATAAGCAGAACAAGGTAATCGCACTGGTGGCTGAAATATTCTTACCAGAATGTCACTTCCTTCCATTATTTGTCCTTACTTATAGCACGAGCAGCTCTATCATTGGTAATGACAGTTAAAATAAAAACGTCTATTACAACATCGATAATACAATACTATCGGAGAAATCAGTTCTTGAAATCGCGACATGAGCCATCACACAGTATAGAACTCACGGCAATGTCACTGGTAGAGTTTATTTCTTCTTTTTTCAAAGGCCCAATCAAGGCGAACCACGGGAGAAAGTCGGTCAGAAATAGGCCTCCCGGCCAGAGCACGCGTAAAGAGTACAATATTGGTAAATTAAGCAGTGAAGATCAGCAACAGCAAAAGTGAAGTAAGAGCACCGAGATCTATATAATCGAATAGGAGCTCAACCAAAGTAACATGAGAAGAGTCACCGCGGCCAAGAATCCCGTTCACATCACAAAACAGGTCGGCCGGCTCAGGGTGTAGTCTGTCCGAATTGCTTTAGACCTGTAGCATCAGCGTGCAGCCTACAGCGTAAATTGCTGTAACTCGATTCGTTTGGCAATTATACGGAAAAGAAACCCTAGAAGGCAGTCGGCACAGACGCCGTGCGTCGGATTGCTTGTTTCGTAACGCTCGCTATGTCTTCCCTTTCACGCCAATTCATATTATAGCGAAAGAAAAGGTAAGCGAAAAATAAAGGCCGCCTGACCACGCTTGCACAGTTCAGTAATGCAAGGTCAAGTAAAGGGGGCAACGGAAGAAAATTTATAGTATTTTAACAATATCGAGACTCACTAACACGGTTGATGATGTGAAATGTAACCTTATGTGCCACTGATTATTGGAAAGACAGGAAACTATCCCATTAAGACAAAATCTCAAGCCTCTCGACGTGAGATGAGTGCCGGTAGGCCACACATCAAGAAATACGGTGCTGCAGTGGCTGCCTATGATTACACTGACTTTAAAAAAGCGTGCGCGCGGCAACTTCGTCTGCCCTTCAAGAATACACTGCACTGTAAAGGGACGGGACAAGAAACTAAAAATAATACTTTTTTTAGAACAACGAGACGACTTCGTATACTGCTTCTCTATTTTGTAGGGGATGTCAGTAGAAATCATGATATTCCCGAAATGAACGCTTCGTCGACTAGACATCATCTGCTAAACCATCGCGATAGAGATAACCATAAAGCAAGGACTCCGACGGAGGATTCCTGCCCTATATGATGCACCCACAAGAAACTGAGCGATGTCTCTGCTCTTTCTTCAATGGCACGGCAACAGGCTGTGGTTTTCATCACTGCCCGTTTCAGCAGTGCGGGTTTCGCAATGGTCTCCTGCTTCCCATCACACAGCCCCTTCGAGCTAGACGATGGAGCAATAAGAAATCTGTTTCGAGCTATCACATTTGCTGCACTATGGTCGATGGCTCCCGATAGAAACGACTCACATTCGCAGACTCTCATCTCACCAGGCGTTCGCTGTTGGTCCTATTGGTCCGCGCATTGTCCTTGCAATCTTGTTAAATCCAGAACATCTTTCCCTCTCTCCCTTCCACCATCTCTGTCTCTTTCTCTGACCCTTGGGACGAAGCTGCCTTTGAGAAGCCCGCCTGACATCACGCTGCTCCATTTCGCAATGGCGGCGCAAACTGCGCTTTTATGGAATCGCCCCCTTTGAGGTCTCAACGAATTCCTTCGGGACCAATCCCGTGCAAGCGGAGCGAGCATCCGATCGGCTCGTGTTTGCAATCATCCCCGTCCCAATAGCTTCGTCGATGAGCGAGTGGGAACCGTTATATATACCGGGATCTAAAAACCATTGCTGACTGTTCTCGAAAATTAATTTGTAAGTGCGATGCGTCTGCCATCATGTAAGTATCAACGCCTTGAAGCACCAGAAATGAACGACGCTTTGTAACGATACAGGGTGTGCCTAAGATAGAACTCAAGGATGGGTGAACAGGTTAGTATGCACGTTTAAACCATTGTCACGCAAAATATGAACGACTAATTATTTGCACGCCTGCGCCCTTGTCTTTTGCGCACGCTAGATATTAGACATGAGTGTGCTTGGGCCACTGAATTACTTAATGTTTGCTGCATTTTCAACAATATTTTTCGAACAATCCCAGTTTTCTAGGGCGCGTTCTCAGACATAAACATTTACGAAAACTTCAGAAATTTATTCCCAACTGATAGACGGTCGAAATTCGATGGTCTAGACAGGCCCGCTGTACATCACTCAAGAGGCCATACTCACTGATGGCATGGGCAGACAAGAAGTTATATACAAGCGAGGAAGTACACAGGACAAGCGTTGGTTGAAAACTGTGTGGAAATTCAGTCTTTCGTGCTTGTCTTTCTCAAGGCAGCTACTTTGAATTGCTGCCTTGACGAAAGACGGGGCCACTTGTCATAACGGTTGGCGCAAACAAGACAAGAGACAGGCAAAAGTACACGACACCGGCTCTGTCCATCAGCTGATTGTTTATTGAAAAAACGTGGCATATGCATATTTCACATACAACAAAGCACTGACAAATTTCGTCAGTGCCTCCTTTTATCTGCGAAGATACGCAACGTTTTTTTTTTTTCATTAAACAATCAGCTGATAGACAGAGCCTGTGTTCTGTACTTTTGCTTGTCTCTTGGCTTGTTTGCGCCACCGTTATGAGTATGTTGCAACAGGCTCCATGCACTACACAAAAACAAAAGATTTGTCATCTCTTAAAGCATCCGCCTATTGTTAAGCTTTCAAGCAATGGGAGGCACAGCTCGCCAGCTCTGACCCAGAGGTGCAGCTTTCACTTCTGGGTCAAGTCAGGTAGGCGGCAGCAGCCAGTGGAGCTCTGAACTTGGAGTGCCACCCATCAAGCTCATGACCCCTGTCCCGAATCCTCGTGAAGAAAGTTTTTCCTTCTTTCCTTCCTTCCCTTAAGCTTTTTTTGTTGTTGTTGTTCTAACGACCAAATTGAAGACGACAGACCAGGCACTATTCAAGCACGAAAAGTAACAAAAAAAAGAACAAAGGTCACCATTCTGAGCACACGTACGAAAGCTCCGCTACAAATCCAATTTACCCCACCGGCGATCACGTTAGTGTGACATCCGACAATACCCACGCGCGGATCCTTTCTGTGCTGTCTCGACTTCTCCTTTGTAAACGGGGCCTACATAAAGCATTTACTCTATTTACTCGGCCTCGATAGACCAAGAACGGGCGCCAATCTTCAGCTCCGTCTTCAGTCAGAAATATATCGAGCCTGGGAGACGCTTCCATGCCGTCTGAGGCTTGGCGTGGCCTTCGCGAACGCCCACTCCTTTCGGAGTGCAATGGCCATCAGCCCTATATTCGATAACTTCGGCTGTGCCGAAGCGATTGCCAATGTCCTCTGCGAGTGTCCCCGTTTAAGTGCGCCCAAAAAAGAGCTTTCTAACCGACTTTAATGGAGAGAAAGGTCTTGGAATACCGGCCGAGCTCTGTCTTCCCCAAAGAAGACCTTAAAAACGTCCATGCACTTTTTAAGGACAGCATGGCTTGGGGACAGTTTTTAAACAGTACCGTAATCTGATTTCTTTGCGCTTCCAAGTGTGGAGTGATTTAAGAAGCCAGGGCTCTCGTATGCTGCTGTGCGCCGTCGTCGACACTTAGCGTATCGCTCCACGGGTAGCATATTGAGCACGCGATCACGCCAAGAACTTTTGTTTGCCAACAAGACCAAGGACAACTTCGGCAATGTAAGAAAGGCGGAGAGTAGCACATCGTGTAACCTGTACAATCCTCATTTAATTGAACATCGTCGAGCGCCCGTTTCTTTCGATTCGCATTGGCGAACGCGATGTGTGCGCTTGCAGAAGACAGCCACGTGGCACGTCGGCAGCTCCGTTTTCGTCACTTCGATGTAAAGCAGGACGAGCGGAGGTTAAAAGAAAAAAAAAGCTTGAAGACCGTGAAAGTATAGGGGCAAGTGAAGCTTGGCGTAAGCGTGCTTGAACCCACTCTTTCTTAAATTCATTTATTCAAACCACTCTCTTAAATTCATTGATTCCTTCCTTCCTTCCTTCCTTCCTTCCTCTCTTCCTTCCTTCCTTCCTTCCGTCCTCCTTCCTTCCTTCCTTCCTTCCTTGCCTTCCTTCCTTTCCTTCCTTCCTTCCTTCCTTCCT